>CABHPH010141283.1:23968-49921 GCA_902168325.1 Peromyscus nudipes | reverse complement strand
CCCCCCCCCCCCCCCCCCGCCTCCACTGGAAATATCAGAGAGAAAATACTTACAGTAAGCTAAATTTCTTTTTAATGATTTGGCCACTCATTGGTGGATTAAAGAGCAATACACACTTGTCCGATTTAGTTAACACATCTGCTTTTTTATTTTTTAGAATATAGTCTACATCTGGATTAAAAAAAGTTTTAAATAAACAAGACATATAACAACAGTGGAGCCCTTCATCATTCTACGTACAACACGGATAGAATGTCAGTTGGTTCCACTTGAGAAAAATCCACTTTCTCATAATAATATTATTTTCGCTGGCCGAGTGGCAAGCTTCATCCAAGCTGGCGCACAGCCAGTTTACACACACGGGGTGGGGGAGGGGTGGCGTGAAAGGGATGGGGTGCCACAGGACTACTGTACAGTGTAACAGAAAATCATTAATAAAGTAGTACCGGTTACCGACAGTGCTGTTTGTGCGCTTATCACAATGGAATCGACGAAGTTTCAGAGCAAAGAGACTGGAAATACTTAAGACAGGGTCACTGTTACAAAAAGAAAATAGTGCAAACAGGAAAACTGACGCAATCCTAGCAACGCCAGGGCCTCCTCTTGCAGCTCAAAGCAGGGCGGGCAGGAGGCTGCGCCCCGCCTCCCCCCCTGCACCCGCACCCAGTCAGAAGCTGCCCTCCCAAGTGTGGCAACCCAGCGCTGTGCCCTGGCATGGCCCTTTCTCAGACCCTTCTCTTCCGGAAAGAACAGAAAAGAAACCCCAAGAAAGGCACAGGCTGAATGAAGGACGTCGGCCCAGTCCCATTCCCACCAACACAGAGCAGGCCCCCTCCGGGGGTCCTTGAACCCCCCTCTCTGGCGACTACTTTCCTCTGCTCTCGCGATGAGGCCCTCTTTTCCACACAACCCCCCCCCACCCACGTACACAGCCCAACTTTACAGTGTGCCCTTCGCCCCACAACCAGGAAGAAAATAGCTTGGAGGAAAGAGAGGGGTGGGAGAGCCGGCCGGAGAGGGTACTGGGCAGCGGGGAAGAGGCCCGCCTCAGTGGCCCCAATTACTGAAGCCGATCTCCTGCTTGTATCTGTTGGTGAGGATGTTGGCTTTGCGGGTGAGTTTGGAGAGCACGGTGTGCAGCCCGCGCAGGTGGTAGTGGAACTGCTGCTCCAGATCTTCTTCGCCGGCATCCGTGCTCTCCAAGTGGCTCAGGCCCACTAGGATGTCCTTGGACTTCCAGGTGCTCTCCTCGCTCCCGGCCGGCGGAGACGATGGCTGGTGCAGGACTCCCCACTCGATGTCGTTGCGGATGGACTTGAGCAGCACGTAGTGGCTATACATGTCCCGGGAGGGCGCGAAAAAGCTTCCATTGGCGCTGCCGGGGCTGGGGGCCGGGGTCGTGCGCTCCTCCAGGCAGCTGCCACTGCCTCCTACCTCCACGCCGACCTCGACCTCGTTGTCTAGCTCTGGCTCGGAGAGGGGCACGTCGCGCAGCAGACTGGGCACCATCACGGTCTGGTCCATGTTGTTCACCGCGCCAATGAAGCGATTCATGGCGTTAAAGAGCGAGTGCTTCTGGTTGTAAGTGTCGCAGATTTGCATCATGGTGGCCGAGAGGGTGCGGAAACACTGGGACGCTGGTAAACTGAGATAGACCGCTGGCGATGCCGCCTTCAAGCGCTCTCAGGGGCCGGTGTCGGAGCCTGCTTGTAGCCGGTGAGGCGGGATTCCCAGATCCTTCTCCGCCCTCTGTAACTCTGGTTTCTGTCGCAGCCCAGCCCTTCGTGATGCGCGGCTGCTCCTAGCTTTGGCTCGTGATGACAGTGGGAGGTTGGGTCTAGCCTTGACCTGCATGGGAGAAAGAGATGGAAAAAAAAAAAAACATTACCCACCCGGTTATGGTGCCTGGCGCCCCTTGTCCGCGCGATGCTCTCACCCTGGCTACTGCTGGCTGGAGACGGCTCCAGGGTGGCTCCCTGAGACCAGGCAGTATCACCTCCGCCGATGCTAGCAGAGGACCTTTGATAAAAAAGGAGAAAGGATCTCCCCCAGCCCGGACTCTCCCGTTTCTCCCTTCTAAAACCTGAACGAAAGCAACCACGTTAGCGGGGCAGCCACAGGGCGGGAACACCCACCTCTTGCGCTGCGAGATCTCCCGGTTCTCAGTGTTTGTGTTGCGGACGGTGGCTGCCCAAGGACGCTGCTGCGGTCACTGATCGGAGTGTGA
Source organism: Peromyscus nudipes (assembly GCA_902168325.1). Taxonomy (NCBI): domain Eukaryota; kingdom Metazoa; phylum Chordata; class Mammalia; order Rodentia; family Cricetidae; genus Peromyscus; species Peromyscus nudipes. The sequence goes on along the minus strand of CABHPH010141283.1, from coordinate 47,694 downwards.
GTGCGGGTGGCGGTGGCTGCTTCGGCCCCCTGCCCATCCCAGGTGCTCAATTTATAGTCCAGTAAAGATGTCCCAGGCACCCAGGACCACCCCCGAAGTCTCCTCCTCCTACCTCCTTCAGCAGCACAGATAAAAGGTCCCAGCCCTGACCGCGAGTAACACTCGCCCAACCCTTTCTGCCGCGGGGGCGGAGCACGCCGGGCGGCTCCGCCTCTCGCCTGATACCCGGGCTAAGGCTGGGCGACCCAGCAGGGCAAGGGAGGGTAGGGCTGAGAGGATGGAGAGGCCGCGCCCCAGCACCAAGCCCTGAGCAAGCTGGTTGGGGGAGGGAGGGCGAGGCACTGAGCCCAAGGAGCCGCCGTCCAAACCAGAGGGCGGACTGGCGCGCGGGCTGGGCGGGCTTGGCGCGCACTCGCCGGGTGGGATGACCGGAATGCATGTGTGTCCGGGTTGCAAAAGATCCCCTCAATGCCGAATCTAGAGTGGCTACAGCCGGGAAACTTAGCTTCAGTTTATTATTAGACGTCGGGTAAGAGGGACTCACAGCGGCCCTGACTCCATATCGGGAGTCTTATGTAAGAAGAGTAGCAGGACATGCCGGATGCACGTGGACACATGGTGCTCCCACCACGGCCCTGGTTGTGGTCAGCTGCTGGGGAATGGGAGTACTGAGGCATTGCTTCCCTCCTGGCAGAGTCTTTCCTACTACTCATGCCAGGTATGAAGCGCACCCTTGTCATCTGATCTATAGATTCCCTCCCCCTCGCACCAGGGGGATCAGAGCATAGCAATAGAGCTCGAACTGGGGCCTTGTGGCCTTTTGGCTATCAAAAAAAATAAAATAAAAAAATAAAACAAACAAACAAAAAAACCCAAAAAAACAAAACCAAAAAAAAAAAAAAAAACTAAGAAAAGGTACCAGAGGTTAGGTTCGGTGTACCTCATCATTTAACAGAAAAAATGGGAGTGTATCCAATAAGTCAAGTGCTCCTTTCAAAAGATAGTTCTTAAGCAAGAGTTACTTAACAAGGCCTTACCTGTGTACTGCAGCCCTGGATGGAACTTTCAAAAGTTTTAACACTTTACAACTTCACATTAGGGTTTCCAGCCTCGGCCCATACTCGTTTGCCTATTTCACTTCCTTTGCCACATCCCTCATCCTCCAGTCTGCTCTGACATTCCTACAGATAATTATGACTCAAGCTTCTAATTTTAAGTTCCTTTCCTCTAAAACCACTGGGGGAGGTTTTAGTATGGCATTCCCCTGCAAGACAAAAGGTGCCCCCAGACAAGGAGAAACACATAGGCCTTTCTCACTCTTTCTTGAAGGACCTGTATTGTCTACTGAAAACCACGTTTCTTCCTAACTTTGAAGGGACAGCTAACTTTGCCACAAGGACTGAGAAAAGTCACTGGTGACCATAGAAGCCAGTCTGGGGAACTTCACTCCAGCTTACTAGTTCTAGATTATAACCCATGCTTCCCTTGGTTTGGTTTTTTTTGAGACCAGGTACTCTCCAGCTAGACTGATTTGGAACTACAGCTCTGGCTGAGCTTCCCATCCTTCTGCTTCTGTGTTCCATGTTTAGAAGTGAAATAATGCTATCTGCCCTAAGGAGATCAGTGGAAAAAAGCATGGATATAGAGGGAAAAGGTGCATTATGTAAATCATCTCACCCTTCTCTTTTTGTACACAGACTTGTAAACTTTTCCAGTCCCTCTGTTTGTCAACAAAATAGAGTGTGTCCCATGTGAGAAATTTTTTCCAGTGTTTCTTTAGCAATAGAAAGGAACTTCTTGGGTCATGGCAAAGATCATTGTTAGGGTTCACTGAGCTAATGCAGGTAAAACTCTCATTGTGTACATTATAAAGTACAGAGATTAATTGTACTTAGTAGAGTATAGGACTTCACTATAATCTAGAGGCATTGTATGTGAAGAGTCTGAACCCTTAAATATAGGGAAATGGGCTAAGATGAATCAGAGACACCCCCCCCCGCCCCCGCACGCGTGCCTAATCACCACCATTTCTTCGGCACAGGAGAGTATAAAACAGTCCAGGCTTATTTTAAACCTTATGTCAGATGAGATCCAAAAAGGAAGGCTCTGGAAAAAAGAGATTACCTAGTTTCCAGTAGTTGATTTTTCTCATAACTTAAAATGTAGTTTGACCCCATCCCAGACTCTCTGGATATTTCAAGAATGCACCCTGATGAAAACCTGGAATTGTTTTGAGTTATTAAATGCTGGAATCCTGCCTGCTTTTCTCTGCTACTTGGTCCTAACAATGTGATTAACAGCTCACCGAAAACGGAAATCCAAACTGTCTAGCAAAGGGATCCCACTCTGAAAATAAGCCCAGCCTGGGAGAAAACCCCTAGCCCCTTCTCTTTGGCCTCCATCCTTCCTCAGAATCAATTTCCTTCCTTCTTTCTGGATCCTCCAGTGCCTTGACTCTCTGTGGCTGTTCTACACATTTCTTAAACTATCAGATGATGGCTCATGCACCTGCTGGCAAAACTTCCCACACCGGGCCTCCCAGCTCCCCCCTGCCCACACAATAACTCACACCCACCGGGTAACTCCAGAACGAAAAGGTCTTCAGGCCAGAGCTCCGGGCCCTTGGAATCACCCCACCGCCACCCCTCCTGCCCCAGCCAATCAGAAAGCTTCCGAGAGAGTTATGCAAATGAACATGTGGCCCTAACCAGTCAGAAGCCACAGACCCTTCCCCCAAGTGTCCTCTTTCACCCCAGCCCTGAAGAGCTAATGGCAAGCGTCCCTGGCAACCGGCCTGCAGCCAGTTTTCCCCTAATGCAAGGCTGTAAAAAAATAAAAACGATTCCCGGGGGTCACGTGGGTACTAAACGGGTTGAGCCAGGCCCAGTAAAAAGTAGGCAGCTTCTCTGGTTGCTCCAGGCACCTTCCCTATCTTGATCTGGAACCCACTGAATGTTCCCAGCAACCTGTCCAAGACTCATTTTGCCTAATGAGAACCTTAGTAATCATCAGTTGAGTAAATGGCTTTTGAGTGCCTTGGTCTCTCCTTTTCTACCCAGTGTGCTAGATCCCTGTTTAGAAGCCTGGTTTGACATTCTGCTCTAACTCAGGAGCTCTTAAATACTGGATCTTAAAAGTCCTTCTTTACTTCAGTCAGTAACCAGGAAGTGATGAGCTTAGCTGGCTCATCAGCCCCTGCAACCCTCCCCCAAACAGTTCACAAACTACCTGTCCTGTTGTGTCTCTTTGATGGTTTAGGAAAACGCGGCATTTTAAAGGTGACCAGAAATTGCTAAGCAAAGTATCGAGCAAAAGAAAACTGGTCAAAGAAGGAACACTAGAGAGAGGAAAGGTCTGGCTTGGGGCTGGACAAAAAGTGATAGTTTAAGGCTAGAAACCGGCCAATGGAGAACCTTGATCACACTGATCCAGAACTTAGAAGCAATAACTTCATGAAAACTGTCCTGGAAATCTGTCCACTATCCTTTTAAAGGCCACATAGTCCAACCTTCCTTTTGTACTGAAATTGCTCACAACATCTCCACCAAGTGGTCACCCTAGCCTACGTTCTTGTACTTTCCATCCTCTAGTATCAGGCCTACGTTTTGGAACTCTTCAGAAAGCCATGAAGCACATGGTCGGTGTTTGAATATAGCTATGTTCTCCCTTGAATTCACTATATCTCAAGTCAGTTACCTTTGTTTCTTGTAGCAATCCATGCTTTTGGTTGAGTTGCTCACATATTCTGGTCACTGTCTTTGGAAGTTTGTTTGGGTTTGTCTACAAGTATCACACTTGGATCTCATTTCAAGTACCACCTTTCCTGGGACAAAAAGGAGTGGCAAAACCACCTATTTTATTGTGAATGATAACTTTTCTAGACCAAATTCCCCAAGTGCCAGACCCAATGCACATTTACTACCCAATAATATATACTTCTTACAATGCCGTCTAGCATTTAATGAACTTGTTTTAATGGTTGCACTCACATGTTGTTATATGCACATAAAATTTGTGTATCCCATTCTTGAGCAGTGGAGATCTTGGTGGACCAAAATACAGAACTTTCTATTGCTTTTACCTAAGTAGATTTTAGATCATTACTCCAGCCTGTTTCGGTAGTTTGGATTCTGTTTTGTGCTCTAATACACTTGGATATTAGCCACACATTTGATACCTGTTCAGTGTATTCATCCAAGCTACTGATAACGGGTACCAGTGAGTACCACACAAAGGGCAAAGCACTATTGCATACTTTGAGAGCTCCTTCAGTGTGATATTAGTTCATTAATTGGAACTTTTGGCATGTTTTTTCAGGCAACTATGAATCATATTAATTCTACCGCCATCCAGAAGACAGAATAGTATGAGACAGCTTGCTAAGTGCTTTACTGAGCTCTCAAGTTAATGGCCAGCTTCCTTCCTATAGAGTTAAGGAGAATGTTTTCGTAGTGTTACAGATAAACCACTGTCACATGATATATAAACTAGAAATAGGAGCTGGAGAGATGGCTCAGGGATTAAGAACATTTGCTACTCTTCCAGAGGACCCAAGTTCTGATCCCAGCACCCATATCAGGCATATCAGGTGACTCACAACTATCTGTGACTCCAGCTCAAGAGGATCCAATGGCACTCTTCTGGCCTCTGAGGAACACACACACACACACACACACACACACACATAAATAAATAAATAAATAAATAAATAAATAAATAAATAAATAAACAAACAAACAAACCAGAAATAGTGTCATGATTGAAATCCTGAGTTCAGGGAAAGCTGACAATTCCACACAGTAATTTTTGTTTTAGTCTCAGCAATTCTACTTATTTGAGAATTCTACATAGAAAATGACGCATTCAATTTGAGTATAACAGATTAAAAAAAGGGCAAAGCTCATTATAAGGTTGTTGTTGTTTTTTTTTTTTTTTTTACCATACAGGAAGTTTTATGCACATACATATATGTATGTAGCAACAATTAATGGGAAAAGAGCACATGAATTCAAAAGAGAACAAAGATATGAGAGGGCTTGGAGAGATGAAGGGAAGAAGGAAATGATGAAATTATATTATACATCTCAAAAAATAAAAGAAATAAAAATTTTAAAACAATAAAATTAATTATTATTGAGTTTCTTCAAATGCCAAGATCTACTTAAAAGGAGCAACGAGAATGTCCCTCTTTCATTCTAATGGGTGTCATTTTGGTTAACATAAATTCTGTAATCAAATTCAAAGTTTAAAAATCCATAAAATGGAAGCAAAGATATAATTATCCATGGCATATGTTCAAACTCTAACATATATTTACTTGTGTTTCGTTGACACTAGTGTCATAAATATATTACCCAATGAACACAATCAAATGTTCCATCAGTAAGTATCTTATAAATAATTTATTTTTCTGATTCAAATGATGAAAGAAACTAAACTTAGATGCTGTAGTCCATAGAATTCACCTACATTGACTGTCCAGATAGTATGTGTAGGCTAATCTCATAATCATGAGTAAGAAAAGTGTGACTCAAAAGAACTAAAAAATATAAGAGATTTTTGATGAGAATAGGAAAATAATAAATCCTTAGGAAGATTTATAAAATGAAATTGAAAAAGAAGCACACTTTGAATCAACAAATTACTAGAAAGCTAATTAGCTAAGTAGAAACAACAGAGAACCAAACAGTGAAGGGTAGAGACAAGTATAAAAGCACAGGCGTTCATGGGAATGCATGAGTGAGTGAACATAAGAGTTAAATAAAATAGTAGATGCTGGATATGGAAGATAAAGAGAGCATAATTTAAGGATAATGGACGTCCCTGGAGAAGAGCCTCAGCAAGTGAAGGAGAAAATACAAATGAGGGGCCGAAGAAATGGTTCAGCAGTTAAGAGCATGTACCATTCTTGCAGAGTCCCAGCACCCGCACTGAGGGACTCACAACTGCCTTTAACTCTAGCTTCATGGGATACATTGTCCTTTTCTGTACTCTGAAGGTACCTATATTCACAATCACAGATATATACACAGAGTTAGACACAAATAAGTAAAAATAAAATAAATATTAAAAGAAAAAATGTGAAAGTAACTGAAAATTTTTCTCACCTGCATGCTGAATATTAGATAAAATTATTCAGAACAGTTGAAAAACAAGTTCATTGTCTTTTTCAACTTCAAGAAAAAAGTAGAATACTTTTTAAATATTCAGGCAGGAAAAGAAGTCAACAAAAAGGTGGGAGAGTGGGGAGAGTCATTCAGTGGATAAGACACAATAGAGCTGTAAGAAAGAATATATGATTCAAGACTATCATTCCACTTAAGTACAAATTGATAGACATTCTCAAACATGAACTCAGAACTCTTCATACTAAAATTCTGCTAACACAACAGCACCAACAGCTGCATCAAAATCGGAAGCTCTGATGAGAGGATCACCATAGATTTAAACCACTTACTATAGGAATAAGATTAACCCATGCGGGCACTATGGTTGCAGATCAAAAAGTAAATATTTTAAACCCTAAGAAAACCAAGTAATGCAAGCGACAGAATTGGAAGATGGAGGAATAGTGCCAGAGCTAATCAACTTTTACTATAGTCAGTGATGTCTAAAACCAGTTGAGCCAGTTTGAAAAGCAAGACATAAAGATCTCAATGTTTTTAAGATATTTTTTCTCAGCTTAGAGGAACCTTTAAGGACTGATGTTTTCTATAGTGAACAATCTCTTTTCTTGAGTTCATGATTTCTTTTAGTATCACTTCAGTTACTACCAAAAAATCAACTAAACTAAATTTTAACATTCTGTTTAACGTAATATGTATGAACCAGATTTGGTAACACATCCCTTTAACCCCAGAACTCAAGAGGCAAAGACAGGTGGATCTCTGTGAGTTCAAGGCAAGCCTTGTGCACATAGAGAGAACTTTAGGTCACTCAGTTACATGGTGAGACCTTGTCTCACAATAACAAACAAATAACAACAAATAATGTTCTGTTTCTTCAGCAGGGTGCTAGATGCTTGTCAAATGGGTTTGTTCAATTTGTGAAAATGTGTCAGACTGACACATTTGATTGACTATTTTTCTGCATATGTGTTATGCTTGATTAATATTTTTGAAACTGCATCCATGCATGATTGGGGGGGGGGAGAGCAGGGCAAAGGGAAGAGTCAGCTCAATCTAGCAATCTGATTTGGAATTACATGCTCCCAGTATTTGGAGGGTAAAACTGAACTGAACTGGAATGAGAGTAGAAAAATAGTAAGCTCTCTAAAATGTGGAAGCTTAGGATGAACCATCCTTTTTTATTGGGGGTGAGATTTAAGACAGTGTTTCTCTGTATAGCCCTGACTGTCCTGTGCTAGGATTAAAAGTGTGAACCACTATGCCTGGCTAAACCATGCTTCTTAGTTTCTGATCCAATGTAAGAAAGTCCAGCTGGAGATGGAGTCCAGTGGCACTCCAAAGGGAGTGGCACTATTAGGAGGTGTGGCCTTGTTGGGGTAGGTGTTACTATGGAGGTGGGCATTGAGGTCTCATATATGCTCAAGCCATGCTCAGTGTCTCAGACCATTTCTGGTTGCCTGCAAGTCAAGATGTAGGACTCTCAGCTCCATCTCTAGTGCCATGCCTATCTGCATGCCACCACGTTTCCCTCCGTGATGATGATGGACCAGCCCTCTGAAAATGTAAGTGAGCCATCACAATTAAATGTTTTCCTTTATCAGAGTTGTTGTGGTCATGGTGTCTCTTCATAGTAATAGAAACCTTAACTTAGACAGTGGTAGAGCATTTGACTCCTATGTATGAGACTCTAGGTTCAATCCTCACTACCATAGAGAGAAAAATCCCGATTTTTTTTTCTGCTTTGGGACCTTAGTGTTAGAGAGATGACATTCTTGGAGGTGATCCTATTAAAGGAATGTTTTTCTATAACCCCCTAAATGGTGTTTCTAAGTATTCATTTTATAGTACATTTATGTATGGATATTCACCTTTGCCATACTGATTGGTTGCTTATGATTGGCAATATCTAGAAGTATCTGATATTGGTTATCCTTTCTGTGAAGTCTCTCCTTCTAACCCTACAAATGAAAAGAAAAGAGTACATTAGTGCAGTTGTCCCTATGCCTTCCTTTATCCTCTAATTCTGATCAGAGGCCTATGTTATCAACATAAACTTGTAGCTAGGTTGCAATGAACAGATTATCTTAGCCGATTTAGCTCACAAAGGTTGAATTTTGTGTTAGTATTAGTCTTGGGCATCAAAAATCCATCTTGAACACATGATCACTTTCTTTGTCCCCTAAAGGATTCCACAATTAGTAGAAATTTGGAAATAAATTTATGAGTATGCCATTAATGGTTACCTTATTTTGCTCTAATTATCATTTTGTTACTGGAAAAAATATTAAAGGAAACACATTTTCCATTTTTAAAACACCAAGTGCCTTGTGTAATTTCATTTGGTGCAAAGTGAGTGATTATCTTGGCCAGAATTATAAAAACATTCATGTGTGGCATAATTTGTTCAGCAGTATTCATTGTAAATATTTACCTAGGACTACATGGTGTCCATAGAAATGACCCATTGGTTTCTACTGGACAGATTCAAATAACTTTCCAATTCTGATTTAAACGAGTTGCAAATCTAAGTGGGACTGCTGAAGTGATTTATGTAGTGATTAGATCTTGGATTTTAGAAAGAGCAACAGCCTTGATTTGCTTAGCAAAAAATCTGTTAAGTAAGAGAGAGGGAAAAAAACACAATACCGTGGTCAGATACTAAAGCGCGTCCCTCTCATTTAGTCTCTTCCTTTACCAGAAGGAGAATATCTGAATCACAGCACTTAGGATGCAGAATCCAAGATATTCCAAATTGAAGAGTCTTGGGACTCTGTGATATGGTAAATTAAGAAATTCTAAGCCAAGGTTTAGTGTTTGCTCATTCCATTCTCAGTTGTTTTTCTTTTCATTTAATTTCAGGCAACACATACTGCTTCATTATATCTAAGTTGAAGCAAATTTGCTGCCATTCTAACAGCCAGTTGAGCTGCTTTTATAATGTTGTTCTTGACCTACTGCTGGGACCATAACTATCACACATTCAACCAATTGGTTCAAGTGTTTCACATTTCTTTGTACCATTTGTGTAATGCCTCCCTAGCTAGAAAATACAGTATTTGAGTTATTACTACCTAATACCATGTTTAGTCAAAAATCTATTTTTTTGTTTAAGTATAAGGCATTATTTGACTCCCTTCTAAAATGCAGCCCCGAGTTGTATCTTCTAGACAGTAACAGTTATTCCTGCCCCCCCATCCTTCACAGCTCCCTTCCTATCTTTTCTTCTCCCTCTTCCTTCCTTCCATTTACTTCTTCTGTCCCCTTTTTTCCTTCCTCTTTGGGCCAGAAATTAAAATAGAGTGTTCACAATGGCAATATAATGCACTTTGGCTTCCAATACACTTAAAAACCAAAGTGTACAAGGAAATCATGTTCACTCGTGATGCTATATCCATTCATCAGTTTCATACCCATTTTGATTAAGTTTTATTATGATACACCTGCAAGAAAGACCATAGAAACATTTGAGTAATTTTGTATATCAAAATTAACTAGAAATCCATTTTTTTTTGAGACAGGGTTTCTCTGTGTAGTTTTGGTGCCTGTCCTGGATCTTGCTGTGTAGACCAGGCTGGCCTCGAACTCGCAGAGATCCGCCTGGCTCTGTCTGGGATTAAAGGCATGTGCCACCACCACCTGGTTAGAAATCCATTTCTTTAATGAACTTTCTATTTACTTGAGAGGGTGAAAGTGGCACATCACCCAATATAGCAAAAAGTCTAGAGTCAAAATTGTTTGCCATCACTTACAAGCCTCAGTAAATTATTGTCTTTTTTTTTTCTTTGTAAGCCTCAATTCCTTCAGCTTGCAGGGTTAATGAAAGGATTAAAGGTGGATGTATTGGCTTGTTTCGGGTGTCAACTTGCCACAAGCTAGAGTCATCAGAGAAGAAGGAGTCTCAATTGAGGAAATGTCTCCATAAGATCCAACTGTAAGGCATTTTCTCAATTAGTGATCAATGGGGGAGGAGCCAGCCCATTGTGGGTGGTGCCACCCTGGGGCAGGTGGTCCTGCATTCTATTAGAAAGCAGGCTGAACAAGCCATGTGGAGAAAGCCAGTAAGCAGCTCCCCTCCACGGCCTCTGCATCAGCTCCTGCCTCCAGATTCCTGCCCTATTTGAGTTCCTATCCTGACTTCCTTTGATGATGAACAGTGCTGTGAAAGTATAAGCCAAATAAACCCTTTCCTCCCCAAGTTGTTTTGGTCATGGCGTTTCATCACAGTCATAGAAACCCTAAGTAAGACAGTGAGTGTGGTGGTTTGAATAAGAATGCCCCCCATAGGCTGATGTATTTGAATGCTTAGTCATCAAGGAGTGGGACTACACAGAAGGATTAGGAGTGTGTCCTTGTTGGGGTAGATGTGGCCTTGTTGGAGGAAATATGTCACAGAGAGAGGGCTTTGAGGTTTCAGAAGCCCAAGCCAGGCCCAGTGACCATCCCTCTCTCTCTTCCAGCTGCCTGAGGATCCAGATGTAGAACTCTCAGCTACTTCTCCAGCACCATGTCTGCCTGCATGCCACCATGCTCCCTGCCAGACTAAACCTCTGAAATGGTAAGCAAGTCCCAATTAATTTTTTTTAGGAGTTGTCATGGTCATGGAATCCCTTCACTGCACTAAAACAGTGACTAAGACAGTGAGGCATATTTTCGGTGGAATATCAGGATCATAGTAGGCAGTAAATATAAAGGTGCTGCTGGCTGTGTGTGTTGTGCTAATATGCACTATGATGTACTGTATATGAGAACTGTAATTGAAAAGAAATACTTATATGTCTGTAGCTCATGTGTTTTTTATAGTGTAAGACCTTGGGACCTTGAATTTTTTCTAACTTGAAATTTTGGGGGATTCTCAATTGTATTTCTTAATTTTTCTTGTCACTTTGATAAACTGGCTACCTGGCTAAAACAACTTAGTGGTGGAAAAGTTTATTTTGGCCCATGCTTTGGGATGGTACAACCCATCATTGGTGGGAAGTCATGCCTGCAGATGACTGCATGGTATTAGGAGTATACAGCTAGAACTCTTCACCTCTTCATATCTTAGTGAAACAGGAAGCTGAAAGAGGACTAAGAATGGGACTGGGCACAAACTTCAAGGCCCTTCCAGAGACTTCCCTCTAGCTAGGCTCTACCCCACAGGTTCAACCTCCCACAACAGCATTACCAGCTGTCAAGAGTTCAAATTACATTGGTCATTGGGAGACACTTCCCATTCAAACTATAAATATAATAAACAATTTTCTTTCTTCCTTTCCTTTCTTACTTTCTCTCATTAAGTCTCTGACTGTGCTTTCCATGTCAATCTATACTCTTTTTTATTATTATATTCTTTATTGTTTGAAACAGTTTTTAAATTTAAATATATTTGGATCATATCTTCCCCTCCCCCAACTCCTTCCAAGTCCTCTCCCCTCTCTACTCATCCAACTTCAAGTTCTTTCTCAAAAAACAATTAAAAGCCAATAGAACAACAAAACTTCCCTAAACCAAGAAAACAAAATAATGCCCCCCCCCCCGAAAAAACCACCATGCTGTAACCAAATATAAGCACACAAAAAACTGTGGAATCCATTATATGTTGGTCAGGTAGTCCTGAACATGAGGCCTGCCCTGGAGTATCACTCCATTGGAGCAAACTGTCAATATTCTTAATTCATAAATCCCTATCTATACATAATGTGAATATTTATAGCACATACAATTTAAATCTCTCAAACTATGTAGGCTGAGGAAAGCTTGTATTTGAAGAACAAGTAATTTTAGAACTCATAAAAGGAAGGAAGGAAAGTGAATTGCACAGACATGGGGGTGGGGAGGCCAGGCACAGGGAGCGGCCAGTGCAAGCTTGGAAGAGCAAAAAGACAAGCATGGCTGAACCAGAGACAGTAGAGGGTAGTGTTTAGGAGATGAGGTCAGCTAGGCCACTGGATCAGATCTCATCCGAATTTGTAAGGTATCTAAAGACTGGCATTTCTGCTGGGCAGTGGTGGCGCTTGCCTTTAATCAGAGCCAGGCAGATCTCTGTGAGTTCGAGGCCAGCCTGGTCTACAGAGCAAGATCCAGGACAGGCTCCAAAACTACACAGAGAAACCCTGTCTGGAAAAAAAAAAAGATTGCCATTTCACTGGGGAAAGAAATGTCGTTGGAATGTATAGAGCAAAGGCACACCAAGAACGATTTAAATTTTAGATGACATCCTGCATTATTCCCTGGGCTGAGAACTTTAAAACAGTAAAGGGAAAAGCTAGGTGAGCAGTCAGGAAGCCATTGCAAAAAGAGGAATAAAATGGCTTAATGGTGCAAGTGGTGGCCAGGAGTTTTGTGCTGTGTATATTTTGAAAGTGGAGCCAAGGCAATTGCTGACATTTTATTTAGATGATAGAATGCATAAAGTCAAGTTTTTGAAGGAAGATCAAGTTAACACTGAGGTGTTTAAGTGAGAAAACCCAGAATTTCCTTTGGACCATGTTTATTTTGAGATTTCTATTACATCAAGAAGAGACACTGTAGAGTTGATCAGATACTGGAGTGTGAATCCTAAGGAAATAGTAAAAACTGGAGGAAAAACACTGTTTTAAATGTTGTCCCATATTCTAGTTCTTATAACTTACAATTGACTAAAAGGGTTTTGAGCATAAAAAGTGTACTGCACTGTCAACAATGAATTTGCCTGGTCACCTCTCCAGCTCCCCCACCCCAGCTCCCCAGCTCGCTTTTCCTTCAAAGCCTACCTCCTCCTCCCGTTGTCTTCCCATTCATCCTTCAGTTCTCTGCATCAGCTTTAATGCCATAGCTCCACAGAAATTGCTCTTCCTAATGTTACTGCTCACTCTCTGTTGCAAATCCACTTTCGAGTTATCATAATAATGGATATAGTCAGTATTTGACACTGTTTACCCAGAAATGGACTCTTTCCTTAGCTTTTGTTTCCCCAGTTTTCAATTTCTCATTTGTGATTGATGAAAAATATGTCTTGCTGGACCTCATGGCGAATACCTGAAATCCAACCACTTGGGAAGCTGAGGCCAAAGGATCACAAGTTCAAAGCCAGCCTGGACTACATTTAAAAATAAAAAACAAATCTGGGCTTGACAGGTCATACCTTTAATCCTAATACTCAGAAGGAAGAGGCAGATGGATTTCTGTGAGTTAAAGGCCAACTTTAGTCTATGTAGAGAGTTCCAAGACAGCCAGGGCTACATAATGAGACCATCTCAATACTAAAATGAAATGAAGGGAGGAAGGAAATAATCATGCATCTCTAGCCAAGATCCTTTCCCTTATCCTCTGGTCTACCTCACTTTCTCATGTTGATGCCTCCCAGGCATCCCACATTCAACACATCCAGAACTAGACTTTCACTTCAACAAACCTGCCCCTCATTTGATGTTACCTATCTCCAGAGGTGGCACCTCTATCAGGCCAGTTACTCATGGCAGATACTTGGAAATCATCCTGACAATACTTTCTCCTTCATGCCTTGTTGGGGGCCACCCCACCCCCACTTTTCCTCAGGTACTCAAGTAGAAGCAGCAGGAAATATTAGTTAGAAGTTGAGGGAAGAGAAATAGATAGAAAATACAGGATAGCCTCAGGAGGGCCTGGGTCCTAATCCATCAGGCTCTGACTGTCTCTGCCCTAGGGTATCTATAGGAATGCCAAGGGGTGAAGCAAAAAGACCTCCCCACAGCACAGCCACGTGCACTCAGGCTCGTGGTCCAATCATCCTCTTTATGCAGACCTGCTGGGTAAAACCACTAGGAAACCTAAATGGGCTCCAACAATGCCTCACTTTAATAACAACTTGTCTCAATCTATCACTTTCAACTCCTTTGTCTTTGGTCATCTATTAATGTTTTGTGTATTGCTGTTTCATTCTTTATCTTTAGATCTTTGGATCACAAATCACATAGATATTTTCTTTTTCTTTCTTTTTTTTTGTTTGTTTTGTTTTGTTTTGCTTTGTGATTTTTCAAGACAAGGTTTCTCTGTGTAACAGCCTTGGCTGTCTGTCCTGTAACTCACTCTGTAGACCAGGCTGGCCTCTCAAATTCAAAGATCTGCCTGCCACCGCCTCCTGGGTGCTGGGATTAAATGCTTGCGCCACCCCTGCCTGGCTACAGAGGTCTTTTCTAACCACCCTATCTAAAACAAATCTCCATTAGCATTATTGAGGATCCCATTATCCTCTTGATGTCCCTTATAGTATTAATCACAGTCTGTAGTTATATTTACTAATTTATACAATTGTTGATTGTCTTTCCCCAAATAGAATATAGGAAAATAGGCACCTTGGCTTTTCTAGTAATTGTTCTCCATGCCATATTCTGTAGGTCTTTGAAGTGTTTTAAGACCATCTAATCTATCTAAATATATCTGTTTACCCTGAAAACATACCTAACATGACTATAAGTTTGATTATTATAGTTGACTAATTACTAACCTGTATTTCTTAATTATACATTATATACATATATACATTAAATATACATTTAAATGAGGTGCATAAGCACAATACCCCAAACAACAGTAGAAACTTACATACAGTATAACATAAATAACTTTTAATTTATATCAATAATCCAAAATCCGTACTAATGTAAAATATTTTGAGATTAATAGTTGCTTTTTGGATTAAAGTAGATTCCATAATCTACCCTTTTTTTGGTTTTTTGAGACAGAGTTTCTCTGTGTAGCTTTGGCACCTTTCCTGGAACTCACTCTGTAGCCCAGGCTGGCCTTGAACTCACACAGATTCGCCTGGCTCTGCCTCCCTAGTGCTGGGATTAAAGGCGTGCGCCGCCGCCGCCGCCGCCGCCGCCGCCGCCGCCGCCGCCGCCGCCACCACCACCTGGCTAATCTACCCTTTTATCTCATCATTTCTATAATTATATCCCCATTTTTTCCTTCATAAAGAGATCCTTCAGTCTAACTCCTTTGTTTTGCTTTTTTCCTGACCATGATAAATAACAACCCCCCACAGCAAATGATGACAAACATCCATAACCCATCTCTTGGAAATGTGGGCTTTGTTTTCTCTTGACTGCTTCCTGTTATATGGGGGCGCTGGAATTTTTGGGGACCCTGAAAATGTCAGGATTATGGTCAAGTCCTGACTGGAGTAGTCTGTGAGGCTGGACCATCTCAGCCAGCAGCCTCGAAGCTGTTCTGGATGCAGAACTCTGAGGAAACTGCAGCAGAGGCACTCTGAGATGTTAGATTACCTCGGCCACCTTTTTTAATTGGTGTTTGGTCCCCTTGCTCTGAAAATACATGAACTTAAAGGTAACATACATATCTGCATTAATATTAGTATAGACTGTGTGTTGTACACAAGTTAGCCAAAGATGATTTTTTTATTTTATGTTTGAGTAGGTAAAATATACATCACGTGTCTTGTAGGTTTTTATAGGTTTATTTCTTTATGTCTGTAGCCGGGATTTTCAGGGGGTCTTCCACGATCAAACCTGATCTTCTTCAACCTGAATGAATCCACAGCCTTTCATTTTCTGTGGGAACAAAAGCATAACCTCTTTCCCAAAGCAATTCACCTTTTGACTTCCATTTTGAAGTCAAGACACTTTTAAAATATATAGGTTGGTTTAATTTAGCAGTTTCTATAATCCAATGCCTCTCAGCAGCTATTATTCATTCATCAGTAATCAAAAAATTTAAAGACAGCACAGTAACATACAGGATTCAAACTCCCTGTATATTTTCCATCTGTATATGGCTCTTTTATTCTGACTCTCTATACCCTTTCTCCTTTTCTTCTCAAGCCTATGTACATTTTTAAACACACTGTAAAGGTTTTAAGGTGTTGTCTATCTGGATCTGTATTTACTGAGCATCTGTAGTGTTCTCTGATCACATGAGATGAGTCGTAAACTGCTATATCAGCTGCCACCATGGCTCAGCTTGGTGTATGGAACTGGCACTAGCTCCAGCCCACAGGCAGTCTCTGTATGCCAAGCCTATTCACGAGAGAGACCTTGGTCACCAGGAAAGCTGCATTTGACTCTGTGTTCTGAATTATTTTTAAGCTTTCTCAGGCCTTATGTGGATATAGGTGCCCCATGTTGTGTGCCATTTGTAGGTAGGGATTTTCACTGGGACTGCTGGCTCCCCAATAAATGACGTGGAGACTTATTATTAATTATAAATGCTAACTGATAGCTTAAGCTTGTTACTAAATAGCTCTTACAACTTAAATTAACCCATATTTATTATCTACACTCTACCACATGGCTTGGCACTCTTTTTCAACAGGTCATGTTCATCTTCCTTCTCTTCTCATCTCCTGGTGACCCCACCTTCCTTCATCCTTGTGCTTTTTTCCTGTCTGCAAGTCTCACCTAACCTCTTCCTGCCTAGCCATTGGCCATTTAGCTCTTCATTAAACCAATGAGAATAACTCATCTTCACAGTGTACAAAAAGATTGTTCCACAACACTATTTTTCACAGACTCTTTTGCTGGTTTGCTGCCTCTCAAGTGTTAATAACAGTAAGAGAAACCAGAGGAAAACTGAAGTGTAAGCTCAGGCAAGATGGGTTTCTTTCACATTTTCTTCTGTTCTTGTCATATTTCCATAGCAGCAGCAGCAGCAGCAGCAGGCCACTCCAGCAGAAGCATGGGGATGCAGTCTGCATCTTCTTTTGGTACTCTCAGAACCAGCCTCATGGTGTCTCCTAAGGTGTAGCAGCCACAGTAGTGACTTTCTTCAGAAGTCTGAGTCCCAGCTCTGAACATAGTGACAGCAGTAGCAGTTGGGCATGGCCTGCTTAGGACTAAAGCCTCAGCATTAGTTTTGGCAGGCCTCTGCAGTGGGCTCTTAGATTTGGATAATACAAACCTCTTCCTTAGTTCCCTGACCTGAGGGGGCTGTGGATGTTTCTTAAAGCTATTATGCCCACACTATCCTCACTCCCTTTATTCTTTCAGCACTTCAGTACCTGAGTTATTAATTTTTGACCTTAAACTTCTCTGTCAGAAGTTTTTGTCTCTTGGAAGAATGCTTAGTGATATACTAATCTTGGTTATTAGTCCATTTGGGTTTGTAAAAATCTTCTATCCTTTTCATCCACAGAGCTAATATTTACTTCTAATTCTTTCAAGTTCTCTGTATGTTGATAATTCTAATCTCATATGTAGATTTTGTTTCTTGTTAATCCTTTTTTCTTGTTGTTTACACTGCCTTTGTTTTGTCATTTTCTAAGGAATTGATATTTAATATATCTACGAATTCTTTAGTTGTTTTATTTACTATAATTTTATTTATCTGAGGAATTGATTCTTCATTTCTGTTTCCTTTGCTGATTTTTAGCTTCTTCTTCTTTTTTTATTTTTTGGTTTTTTTGAGACAGGTTTTCTCTGTGTAGCTTTGGAGCCTGTCCTGGATCTCGCTCTGTAGACCAGGCTGGCCTCAAACTCACAGAGATCCCCCTGCCTCTGCCTCTGGAGTGCTGGGATTAAAGGAGTGCGCCACGACCACCTGGCTTGATCTTTAGCTTCTTAAGTGAGTTATCTAGTCATTTGTTCCCATCTTTCATATTTAGTTAAGAAGGATTTTTAAGGATATAGCATTTTCTCTGATTATTGGTGTAGTTGTTCTAATAATTCTTCATTACATAGGTTCTATTCATGGCTTTTATATATTCTTTAGCCTAATGGTTACTTTGGTGTTTTAGAAGTCCTATACTATAGTCTTCTGTTGGCCATGGTTTTGTTTTCCAAACATTCAGTCAGCTGCTTTTAGTCAGCCATGGGTGAAAAACATTAAGTGAAAAAATTGCCACATAATAATTCATGCCATTCTGAACAGCTTTATGAAATCTCACGCCTTCCTGGCCATTCCTCCCGAGCTGTGACTCATCCCTCTGTGCAGTGCATCCATACCGTGATGAACCTCTCTTTTACTCATTAATTAGCCATCTTGGTTATCAGATGGAAAGTGTTTCAGTTCCTGCATTTTACTAGTAATGAGCTAGTCTGCAAGTCTGTGAGTAGTCATGCTTACTGGCAGCAACATATTTACAGTATGTTGTTCTATTTTATTATTACTTATTGCAGTTAATCTTATTGCAGTAATTTATAAATTAAACTTTATCATAGTTATATAGGCATAGGAAAAATATAGTGTATAGAGAGTTCAAAACTATCTGAGGTTTTAGGCATCTACCGAGTCTTAGAACATTTCTCACAGATGAAAGGGGGTGGCTGTAATAAAAGTGGGCTCAATTTCTGTTTGTTAGTAACAAGTTTTTATCATATTGCAGTCAGAAAATATCTACTATATGATTTCTACTTTGGTGTATTTATTAATATTTTCTTTGCTTATGCTTTATCCCTCAGTACTAATACATATTTTCATTTTATTGAAACTAAGTCATATTATAATATCTCTGGAAGAGGCCATATTATCAATAATTATTGACATCTTACAGTTAAGATTGGAGCACTTTCCTATTGCAACATAAGACTATTCAGACCCTACAATCTGATGGCAATTGGAACTGATAAGTGTGTTATATTTAAATTACTGCAAACTTGTAATATACCTTACTCTTTCTATTAAAAGAATGGAAACTAGTGTCAGCATTGCTGTACATCTACTATTGGATCATTAATAATATACATCTGACTGTGGACAATGTATTGGAATTGAAGACACACTTTAAAAAATCTTTTTAATAATGTTTTTCTCATAAGAGCACCAGTCTTATCATGTGAACTCATGATTTAATTAAATACCAAAAGTACCAGTGCCAAATACTACTACTTTGTTTGTTAGGATTTCAACACAGGAAATTTTATGGCAGAGAACACAATGACTCAGCTCAACAGAGATCCACATTTTATCAATGAACATCCTCTTTGCCATCTTAATGTGTTTTTCTGTTGGTTTTGTTTTGTTTTAACCAAGGATTAGCAGATTTTAATCTTAGTGACTTTTTTCACTTTGTTTCCCTTCTTCTGCAATGTTTTTGATGATTATTTAATTTACATAGACACATCTCAAATTTTTTTTGGCAATTGGATTTTATTAGACACCACATTCCCTGAGTTTTATCTCTTGGTCAGCTGGATCTTTTAATCAGATGAGTTTTTGCAAAAAGAGCTATTGGATGTAGTATCTTCCTAGTTCAAATATACAAACATATTATCTATATCTATATATCTATATATATAAAATATTTTGAGACATGGTCTCATTTTGTAGCCCTAGCTGTCCTGGAACTCGCTCTGTAGACCAGGCTGGCCTCAAACTCAGAGATCTGCCTGCCTCTGCCTCTTGAGTGCTAGGATTAAAGGTATGCGCGGCCGCCACCACCACCACCACCACCACCACCCAGCTGTTTTCGTATATTTTAAAACACCGTTTCACGTACACCCAGACAACATCACATTTACTTCAGAAGTCTGAAAGCCTGAGTATCCACACTGGTTGAATGATGCTGTGGAGAAGTCTGAAGCCTTCCTGTTTTGTTCCAACTTTGCTTTATGGTTGTTTCTAAGATTGGATGTAGTCCCCGAAGTTGAGTGACTTTAGCAGGAGATTATTATTTACTAGGCTTACTCAGCTTTGCCCCTGAACTGACATACCTTTGAAACCTATAAATTCATGTCTCCCTTTACTCCAAAACAGTTTCCTTTAGTTGTGTCACTGAATATTTTTTTTACTTTAGATAGTTTATTCTTTTCCCCTGTAACTAACATTCCTCTGTCTCTCTTCTTCCCTCCATTTCCTTTTATGTTTTTATCTTTGTACAATTAATATTGCACATTTATCACACTGTTTTTATATTTCTTTTTTTCTAATATAGTAACATCTATTCTATATTTTCTTTTTCAAGTCAGCTGTCTTAATTTTTTTAGATTTATTTATTTATATGTGTATGAGTGTTCTGCCTGGATGTGTGGCCTGGTGACCGAGGACATCTGAATAAGGCAACAGATTCTCCTGGAACTGGCATTATGGATCATTATGAGCCATCATATGGGTGCTGGGAATTGAACCTGGGTCCCCTGCAAGAATAATAAGTCCTCTTAACTTCTGAGCCATCTCTCTAGCTCACAAAAATAATATTTTCTCCCCCCCCCCAAACATAGTTTCACTATATAACCCTGGCTGGCCTAGAATTTGCTATATCAGACTGGCTTCGAACTCAGATTTAGTTTTGAACAATCCAAAAGACTTTGTTTTTTTAAGATTTTTTTTTAATTACAGGTAAGATGCTAACATTTGCTAAAATTGATCTGTGGGTATTTTGGTGGTATTATCATCGTCTATATTTTTCTAGATGCTCTGTGTTTTTTGTTTTTGTTTTTGTTTTTGTTTTTTTGAGACAGGGTTTCTCTGTGTGGTCCTGGCTGTTCTGGAACTCCTTCTATAGACCAGGCTGGCCTCAAACTCACAGAGGTTTGCCTGCTTCTGCCTTCCAAGTGCTGGGATTAAAGGTGTGAACCACCACTGCCTGTGTTTTAATGTAGACTTCATTTTTTCAAGCAATGTTAAAGTCTCAGCATAAAGTAGTTTCCATACATCACTCTGTCCACACTCTGCACAGTTTCCTTTGCTAGAAACATCCTGAACTGTTGTAGTACATTTGTTACAATCACTCAGCCTATACTGACAATCACTGTCACCTATAGTTCATTGTCAACATTCCAAGAGTGGTTTGGATTTCTCTATTGTTTTTGTTGTTAGTCGTATTTCCCGAGTTCAGCAGACACACCTTGAATCTCTTTCTCACCATCTTATCTCCACTCTCTTTCTTGAACCTCTTTCCTATTCCTCTTGCAATCTTTCCATGTAACTTATTTATGTTGTGTATTTCTCTCTAATTGAGGCCAGCTGCATTTTCCCCTTGTGCATTTTTGGTGCCTGTCTGTTTTAACTTTTCATCTAACCCATCATGAAACTACACTGGCTCAAACTGCAGACTCCTGAGTCCCTGAGCTGCCTCAGTGAGTAAATACACCTGCCACCAAGCCAGATGACCCATTGGTGGAAGGAGAGCACTGACTCCAGGATGTTGTCCTCTGACCTTTATGTACACACATGCCATGGCATTTGTGCACCCACACCTGCACATGTGTGTGCACGCATACACAATACAAAACAAAAACAAATATAACACAAATCTAAAAACAATCCAACACATTTTTATGTCACTTTGCTGCTCAGAGAAGTCATGTCTGGCCAATGAGATGAAGGAAGAAATTTCTCTGTGGCTTTGTAGAAAAATTTGTAAAACAGGACAGACAATATTGGAATATATCTTTTGCCATTGTCCCATCCTGACAGTAAATCAGCTGCATATTTCAGGTACAAGGCCCATTTATCATCATAAGGAAAATAGCCACACATATGGAAAATAAAGCATGAATTCTGGGAGATGTGTAAATGATGTGTAAATGACATCTATGAGCAGTCATACCAGCCAAGAGCTGTCTACCTTTATCTGTCTTGTTATATTAGAAAATTTTATCTCTATTTATTTAAGCTACTATGCTTAATTTTCTGAGACATACAGCTGAAGAACATACTTACTGATGAATATCTCACATATAGTCTATAGGAGTTCCTTAGGGTTGCCATAACATGACACATAAAATTGGTGGTTTAACACAACAGAAATCTATTCTCTCCACATTGTGGGGCCAAAGGGTCAAATTCAAGTTTTCAATATTTTTTTCTGGGAGTTTCTAAGGGAGAATCTCTTCTCTTTTCCTCCTCCTGATTTCTGTTGGCTTCTTATATATGCATCACCCTAATGCTACTTCGGTTGTCACATGACCTTGCCCTCTGTGTCCTTGCTTTTTGTGTCTTATAGGGAGCTAGCCATTGGATTTGAGGTCCATACTAATCTGGGATAGCCTCATATGGAGACTGTTGCCTTAATTACATCTGGAAAGATCCTTATTCCAAATGAGCTCATATCAAGTGAGTGAATACATCCACTATGAGCAGTCATACCAGCCAAGAGCTGTCTATCTTTATCTGTCTTGTTATATTAGAAAATTTTATCTCTATTTATTTAAGCTACCATGCCTAAATAAATAGAGATTAAAAAGTGAATGTATCTTTTTGGAGGGTATTTTTCAACCATTTATGGTATATAAATGGGATTTTATTCATTTATAATTGTATTTTTGAGAACTCCTCTTGTTTATAAATTGATTTATGTAGGTTTCACTTTTTGCTTGACTCTGTTCTCAGTTCTTTCCGACCTCCATAGCATCCCCATAACCCAGGCTAACCTGCTATGCATCCTTTCATTCTGCTACAGACACCTAACCCTAGGAAGACAGAGGGCACATACACAGATGACTACACACACACACACACACACACACACACACACACACACACACAGAATCAACTAATAATTTTGCATTACAAACTACCCTCAAACTGAGTGACTTAATATGGTAATTACTTACTGTTATAATTTATAATAATGCAACTGAGATTTGGTCACCCTTGGCTGGTCACTTTCAGGATAAGCCTCAGCCTTTTCTCTAGGTTTAGTCTATGTAACTACAGAGGTTATGCTTCATGGTGTTTCCTCTTCCTGAAGTCAGTCGGCCAGGCAAAGAATAGCCATTCCATGAAGAGAGTGGAGTGCAAGCTGGCAAGTTCAATCATGCCAGCACTTTTTCTTCTTGTGCCATTTCAGCTATAACAGCTTATTGTCTAAGTACATAATCAGTTGGTGGGAAAGGTTATTCTAGTTCTTGATGGAAACAATTGTGAGGTTCCATGGCAAGGTGATAAAAACAGAAAGGGGCATAAAATTGGGACCATTAATGTAATATATCGCATTGATAGGATAAACAAACATCTGTAACTTCATTTGATCAGTGTCTGCTTTATAAAAAATGGAATCCTACTATGTAGCTTGCTTGTATCTTCCTTTTCTCAAAACAATTCCTAAGTCATCTTACTCGTCTCCTCGTAAATTTTTGACTGGCTGCATGCTCTTCTCCATTGGAAATTTTCTGTAATTGTTTAGCTACCTGTTTACCCTCTTGATGTGTATTTAATACACTTCATCTCTCTCTGTCTGTCTATCTCTTTCTCCTTCTGTTTTCATTTTGGACAGTACAGAAAATATCTTTCAGTGTCTTTAAATATAGAAATTTTCAATTCTTTGAAATAGTCTTCGAAACTGGATTTTCTAGATGAAAGATATGTATAATGTTAACTTTTCAAATAAGACTACAAAGTTTCAGTTTCACTGGCAATTAATGATAATCTTGTTTTTTTAAATATCTGCTGAATTAAGCTGGACATGGCTTTAATCCCAGCACTTAGGAAGCAGAGGCAGGCAGATCTCTATGAGTTCAAGGACAGTCTGGTTTACAAAGCAAGTTCCAGACAGACAGGGCTGTTATACTCTGTCTCAAAAAACAAAACAAACGAAAAATGTCTAAATATGTATTGAGGTAAATAATTGTAGAAATAGTACTGCAGCTAATCCCAAATAATCAAGATGTTCAGTAGGGGAGGGAAGGTCATTCCCTTGGCCTTGTCTGGAGCTTCAAGTTTCCTTTCCTCCCTCCTTCCCTCCCTCCTTCCCTCCCTCCC
>CABHPH010141283.1:5533-23958 GCA_902168325.1 Peromyscus nudipes | reverse complement strand
CTCTCTCTCTCTCTCTCTCTCTCTCTCTCTCTCTCTCTCTCTCGTTTTTCCTCTTTTTATAGGTGAGACAGTGGTGGTAGTGCTAAGACTTATTTATAAGTCATGCAGGGTCCTTCCTTCATTTTCCTGTCTTTAAATGATAGACGTTTGGAAAGGACCACAGTTTAATAGAATGTGAAGAAACTTCTGCTTGCAGCTATGACATAACAGCTATATGTAAGTGGACTTATCCTTCTCACATAAACTGGACAAAATACACAAGCTAACTGCCTTGGGCATTAAAGCAAAAGGAATGCAGATATATGATCCTTGAGAGATAAGATATGCACATGGCAGATTTGCATTCACATCACCTTTTGACCATGGTGCGGGAAAGTGGACTTCAAATTGACAACACCAGTCTCCCCGACTTGAACAGATCAGTTTTCACCAGCTGATGCACAAAGAAATTTGAGGGAACTGAATGAAACAGGCCCTACAACACTGGTTGTCAACCTGCCAGTCTCGACCCCTCAAGGGTCAAAGAACCCTTTCACAGGAGTCACCCATCACATATTCTGCATACCAGAAATTACATTATGATTCGTAACAGTAGTGAAATTACAGCTATGAAGTAGCAACAGAAATAATTTTATGTTTGGTGATGGGTCCCCGCAGCATGAGGGTATTAAAGGGTCACAGCATTAAGAAGGTTGAAAACCACTGCCTTATAGTAACTGATATTGTCTTAGGACACAGACAACAACAAAAAGTTAGAAGACACACTATCTGATTTCAAGAGTTACTTTAAAGTTATCAATATCAAAACAGAAAACAGGTACAGTTAAAAAGACAAGTTACTGAAGATAGAAACAAAAATAGAGATGCAGATAATCAATTTTCAATAAAGAGGCCATGACAATGCAATGGGAAAGTTTCAAAAAGCCTTGCTAGAGCAAGTTGTTATTCAGATGCTAACAATACACTTACCTTAGGGCTGGAGAAGTGGCTCAATGGTTAAGAGCACGGACTGCTCTTCCCAGAGGACCTCAATTCTCATCACCAATATGACAACTCACAGCTCTCTGTAACTCCAGTTCCGGAGGATCCCACACCCTCACACAGACATGCATGCAGGCAAAAATACCAATGCACAGAAAATAAAAATAAATAAATCATTTTTAAAAAATTACAGCATCTATTGTTCCTATGGCTACAAATATCCAGTAGTGATGGACCGAGTGATTTCTTCAATCTTCTCACCTATCTCCCACACAGCGCCTTACACAGAACATCTACAGAATACAGACATTTATTGAGGATGTGATATGTGTCAGGTACTGGGCCTAAGCATTACATGGCTTTGCAGAGATGACTGACGTTCCTCACGTGATCAACAGAACCAACGGTCACATGGGTCACAAGGAGGATTTTTTAGGGGAGTTCTCAAAGTGTTGGGTCCCTTAAAAGGCAGTTTACTGTGGTTTTGAAACTGTAGGTTCACGCAAGTAGGGCGGTTTAAACCGGTTCTGAGAGTCTTGGGTCCCTGCAAGTGGATCTAGCTACATTGTAAATTCTGAGTTCCGGAATCGTTAACATACGTCACAGCTGCTTCATAAGCCCGTTTAGGCAACTTTTCTACCGCCTGAGTGTGGTCTTACGGCAAAGTACAGGACTACTGTGCCTGAGTCCGCGGGTTCAATCCCCCTCCCCCTTCCCCTTTTTCATGAGCCCTGATATTCTGTTTCCCTCATATATTTCACTCCTCTGGCCTCCAGTATTTGGCTGTTTCCCTCATACATTTCACTCCTCTGGCCTCCAGTATTTGGCTCTATGAGCCACGTGAGAGGGATGGGAGGAAACTCAGGAGAGAAAGTCACACTTTTAGTCCTTACAAGTTTTATCTCATGTCACCTTTGTTTTGTTTTGGTTTTTGTGGTTTTACAAGATAGAGATTCTCTGTGTAGTCTTAGCTGTCCTGGAACTCGCTTTATAGATCAGGCTGGTCTCAAACTCATAGAGGTCCTCCTGCCTCTGCCTCCCTAGCGCTCAGATTAGAGTCATGCCCCACCACTGCCCCTGCACAATACTGGCACTTTAAAAACAAGTTTTGTAGATGGAGAAATTATGAGCTACAGCCAAGATTGATTTAAAAAAAACTTAACCAGTGGTTTGGAGAGGCCATGAATATCCAATGAATGAGCTGGAAGTCAGAATGGAGACCTAGAAACTGTGAAGGTGAGGCTTGAAGTGAGGAAGGATGGGGGCTGGAGATATTGTGTGTCCTGAACCTGTAAGATCAGCACATTTAACCATCTTTCTTCTATTTTTAGATAAACAGTTCAATGCTAACTATTTGTAACCTCGTGACCTTTAGCTAGAAGTACAGGGTTCTGAGTCTTAGGTCTGTGGAAATGCGTTTGGCTAGGTTATCAGTCTTGACTTCACTAGTACGCTTTAGTCTGGGTCATAGTCTTTTTTTAAGCCTTTTGAGAGGCTGCCACGCCCCCTGGGAATGTAGCCTAGGGGCAGAGTTCTGGGTTTCCGTGTAGAAGACCTCAGGTTCGATTCCCAGTGTTCGATTCCCAGTGTTCGATTCCCTTTACCGCCCGATTTCCCTGCTTTTTTCTTAAATTATTTTTGAGCTTTTTTGTTCCCAAACTCAATGAATCTTATGTATCATTAGCCAATGAACCAAAATACGTCCCTCATTACATATATATGCAAATATGTCAACCAAAAATAAAATGAATAAAGGATGCGTAAGATTACAACAGCTAGGGCTGGAGAGATGACTCAGTGGTTAACAGCACGGGCTGGTCTTCCCAGAGGACCTCAATTCTCAGCACCCACATGATAACTCACAACTGTCTGTAACTCCAGTTCCGGAGGATCCCACACCCTCACACAGACATGCATGCAGGCCAAACACCAATGCATAATAAAAAAAAAAAAAAAAAAACAACTTGCCTCATACCATATATAAAAATTATAGGTCTCAGCAATCAAGATAAAAATCTAAATTTTAAGAATTAAATGTAGTGAGGGAACTATCATTATTACTTTAGGAAAGCCACAAAAGAAACTAATCAATGAAAAATATAAATTGAGCCTGGGCTGGATATAAATTGAGCCTGGGCTGGTGGCACATGCCTATAATCCAAGCTACTCTGGAAGCTAAGGTGGAGGATCACTTGATTATAGGCTTTGTGGACAATTGAGTGCTGTGCAAATCTGTTGGGTGTCTTTGCTACATTTGGCATCAATATGGTGATCTTCCAGGAGTCAGGGACCACTAGGTTTCCTAGGGAGGGCTGGAACTTGCCCAGGTCAGAAAAAGTATAGATTGAGCTTTAGCAAAATGAAAACTGATCATCCAGTGTCAATTAAGAAAATCAAAAGACAAGCCAGTCAGTGAGAAAAAGATATTCACAATACATTTGTCTCATAAGGGACTTACATCCAGAATTCATAAAGAATGCTTTCAATAATAAAATGAAAAACAATCCAATTTAAATCTGCATAAAAAATTGAAAAGAATGGTTGTTAGCTGGGGTTGAGGACTAGGGAGAAATTAGTCAAAAAGATATAAAATTTTAGTTAGGAGGAATAAGTTCCAGAGATTTATTGTACAATGTGATAACTATAGCTAACAATATATTATACCCTTGGAAAATTCTAAAATTACATATAAATTTTTCTCACTACAAAATAATAGCTGTGAGAGGTAATGAATATGTTAATTAGCTAGACCAGTCATCTTATAATGTGTATATACTTTGAAACAGTATGTGTACATACTAAATACATACAATTTAGTTGAAATTAAAATGAATACATAAATTAGCAAAAGATATGAAAAGACCCTCATGAAAGATAATACAAGAAGACCAATAAGTACACGAAAAGGTGATCAACATCTAATGCAAATTAAAACTATAATACGATGCCACTCCATAGCCACTAAAAAAAGGTTAAATTAAGTCCAGTAGTATTTAATTTTGGTGAGGATTTAGATGAACTGAAATTCAGCTTTCATGTGGGAATGTAGAATTGTGCAACTACATTTGAAAAATGTTGTTTTCTCATAAAGTGCAACTTAATAACTGCTGTATAACCATCGACTCTACTCCAATTTATCCCACAAACAGACTTGTCAAGAATGGTTATAGTTGCTGGGTGGTGGTGGCACATGCCTTTAATCCCAGCACGTGGGAGGCAGAGTCAGGTGGATCTCTGTGAGTTCAAGGCCAGCCTGGTCTACAGAGCGAGATCCAGGACAGGCACCAAAACTACACAGAGAAACCCTGTCTCGGAAAAACAAAACAAAACGAAAAGAGAAAAAAAAAGAGAAATAAAGAAAAAATGCCTCTACAAGATCTGGTTGTAGGCAAGACTGTAGGGCATTTTCTTAATAGCAATTGATAGGGGAGGGTCCAGCCCATTGTGGGTGGTGCCATCCCTGGGCTGGTCCTGGGATCTATAAGAAAGCAGGCTGAGCAAGCCATGAGAAGTAAGCCAATAAGAAGTATTCCTCCATGGTATCTGCATCAGCTCCTGCCTCCAGGTTCTTGAGTTTCTGCCTAGGCTTACTTCAATGGACTGTGATTCAAGATATGTAAACCACATAAAACTTTTCCTCCCCAAGTTTCTTTTGGGCGTGGTGTTTCTTTCATGATAGCAGTAGAAAAGTAACTCAAATACATGAGACAACACGTAGAAATAAAGAAAATTAAATTAAAATAATCTGATCATTTGTTTCCTTGATATTCAGTTGTGAGTTTCTTTATATAACATCACTTTCTTAACGTTTAAACTATGTATATATGACTGTGGTTAGGTGCACACAATTGTGGACGTACACAGAGGCCAGAAGAAGGCATTGGATCCCATGGATCTGGAGATAGAAACATTTGTGATCTGCCTGGCACAGGTGTGGTGGTATTTTATTTGTATGTTAATAAAGTTTGCCTGGAGATCCGAGGAAACAGCAAACCATTAATACAAGTCAGGGAGGGGTAGCACATGCCCTTAATCCGATGGGTCTCTGTGTGTTCAAGGGAACAGAGCCAAGCCTGGTGACACAAACCTTTAATCCCAGTACCAACCATAGAGACCTGGAGGTCTGTACGGACAGGCAGTGACAAGGAAGTGAGGTAGCTGGACTAAGAACCAATGAGAGGGCAGAATAGCAAGGCAATAAAGGTGAAAGTTAGACAAGAAGAAGCTAGTTCTCTTGGGAACCTACAGCGGCATGGTGAGCTAAGGTTAGTTGGTGGCTATTCCTATTTCTCTGATTTCTACGGCTTTCACCCCTATATTTGGCTCTGTGTTTCTTATTTAATAAGACCATTTAGAAATTCGGCTACACACAGGTGCTGGGAATCAAACACTAGTCCTCTGCAAGAGCACTAGGCACTCTTATCCAGGTCCTGTATGAGTTTCTTACACATTTTCGGATACTGACCTCTTATCAGATACATGGTTTGCAAATATTTTCTCCTATTCCTTTTTTTTCTGTCAGCTTTTTCTCTTGATGTGTAGCAGACTTTTACTTTGTCATGGTCTCATTTGTTTATTTCTCTCTTTCCTGCTGTGTGCTTGAGGTCATGGTCAAGAAACCATTGCCAGACTAATGTCAAGGAGCATTTATCCTACATTTCTTTAGGTTTGACACACGTTCAGCTCTTACATTAGAAGCTTTAATCTACTCCAGGCTAGTTTCTGGATATTGTGTCAGACAAGGGTCACATTTTTCTTTGACATATGAGCACCCAGTTTTCTCAGCACCACAGAAACACAACTGGTTCTTGTGTGCTGATTCTCTGAGTACAACTTTGCTTGCAAGTTCTACAAGTATTGGGTGCTGTCTCTGGGGTTTTCTGTATGGAAGATCATGCCACCTTCACTAGAACTTCCTGTACTATTGGAAATAGAAGTGATGAGTGAGTGCTTTTGTGTTATTTCTTATCTTAGAAGTAGGGCTTTTAACTTCTCCCCATTAAGTATGATGTTAGTCGTTGATTGGTCATCCATGGCTTTTATTTCATTGAAGCTCCTAACTTGTTGTTGTTGTTGTTTGGTTATTCAAGACAGGGTTTCTCTGTGTAACAGCCCTGGCTGTCCTGGAACTCACTCTATAGACTAGGATGGTCTTGAACTCACAGAGATTCACCTGGCTCTGCCTCCCGAGTGCTGGGATTAAAGTTGTGCTCCACCACTGCCTGGCCTGAAGCTCCCAACTTATTTGCTTATTTTTCTGAGACTTTGTAATCATTGAAAGGCAATTCTCTACTAAAAAGGCAAATAATATGTTTTTAAATGTGCATAAGATCTAAACAGTTGTCTTTTCAAAAAAAGACATGCAAATGACCAGCAGGTATGTGAAAAAGGCGTTAACACGACTGGTTATCAGGGATATGCAAATCAAAATCCTAATGAGATATACTACCTGTTAGGATAGCTATTATCAAAAAGATAAGAGATAGTGAACAGTGGTAAGGATGTGAAGAAAGGATAACTCATATACTTCTCATGGGGCTGTAAATAGGTTTTTATGGAAAATGGTATAGAAATTCTTCAAAAACCATCTGGGCAGTGGTGGCCCATGTCTTTAATCCTAGCACTTGGGAGGCAGAGGCAGACAGATCTCTGTGAGTTTGAGGCCAGCCTGGGCTACAGAGTGAGTCCCAGGACAGCCAGGGCTATGCAAAGAAACCCTGTGTCACCCCCCCAAAAAAATCCAAGTTAAATTGGAATTATAATTTTTGTTTGCCAGTTTGTCACATGATGGGGTCTTCTGGGAAAGGGGAACCTCAACTGAGAGATTGCCTGTAAACACATATGGGGGGTATTCTATTGATTATTGATTGATGCAAGGAGGGCCCAGCTCACTGTGGATGTTGCCATCTGTCTTTGTTACTTTTCTGTTGCTGTGAAGAGACACCATGACAAAGGAACTTATAAAAGAAAGTGTTTAATTTGGGGTTCACAGTTCTAGAGGGTCAATGCCCATGACCATCACGGGGGAGGCGGCATGGCAGCAGGCAGGCATAGCACTGGAGCAGTAGCTGAAAGCTTGCATCTTCATTCATTAAGTATGAGACAGAGAGAGCTAAGTGGGAATCGCTTGGGCTTTTGAAATCTCAAAGCCTGCCCCTAGAGACACACTTCCTCCAACAAATCCCCACCTTCTAATCAGTCACAAATACTTCTGGAGTCACAAATGGACTGGAGACCAAATATTCAAATATATGAGCTTATGGAGGCCATTCTCATTCAAATCAACACACTATCCCTGGGCAGGTGATCCTGGGTGGTACAAGAAAGCAAGCTGAGCAAGCAAGCCATGGGGAGTAAGTTAGTAAGCAGTGATCCTCTATGGTTTCTGTTTCATTCAGTTCCTGCCTTGAGTTCTTGCCCTGATTCCACTCAGTGATGGACTGTTGTGGGGATGTGTAAGCTAAACAAACCTTTTTCCCTCCTAAGTTGATTATGGTCAGTATATTATCACAACAACAGAAAAAACCTAACTAAGACATATGCAATCCAACAGTTTCTAGCTCTGTTATATATTCAAAAGAAATAAAACCAGCATCTCCAAGAGAGATCTCCATTCACATGCTCTTTGTATTATTATTCACTGTAACCAAGACTGGGAAAATGGTCTAAGTGTCTTCTGATAGATACTTCACAATAGGTAAAGAAAATGTGTTCTATGTGATTATTACTTAATGATTATAAGGAAGAAAATCATAGCATTGGTGAAATGGAATAAACCAGAAGACATTGTGCTAAGTGGAATAACCCAGAATTAGAAAAGAAATATTGGGCCAGGCGGTGGTGGTACACGCCTTTAATCCCAGCACTCGGGAGGCAGAGGCAGGCGGATCTCTGTGAGTTCGAAGCCAACCTGGTCTCCAAAGTGAGTTCCAGGAAAGGCGCAAAGCTACACAGAGAAATCCTGTCTCGAAAAA
Source organism: Peromyscus nudipes (assembly GCA_902168325.1). Lineage (NCBI taxonomy): Eukaryota > Metazoa > Chordata > Mammalia > Rodentia > Cricetidae > Peromyscus > Peromyscus nudipes. Next base: position 16,003 of record CABHPH010141283.1, on the reverse strand, counting down.
CCAAAAAAAAAAAAAAAAAAAAAACAAGAAAAGAAATATTGCATGATTTTATTTATATATGCTCTAAGCATTGTCAAAGTTTTAGAAATAAAGGGTAGAACAGTGGTTTGAGCAGCAGAAAGTTGGACAAAATGGAGAAATGTTGGACAAAGGGTATGATTCTGAAGTTTATTCCATGACCAAGTCCAGGGGAGCTAATACACAGCATGATTCCTGGTAGCCGTGCACATTTCACTGGAGTAAGCACAGCACAATGCATATGTGTATCGAAGACTGCATGTCGTCTCACGCTATTGCTTTTCCTCATCATACTTTGCTGTAATGAACATTAACAAGCACTTACTATAAACCCAATACTATTGAGCTAAGCATTTTCTATGCATGTTCTCATTTAATCTTTACAACCATCCATCAAGTAGGTATTGCGATGTTATCTCAAAAATAAGGAAGGCGGGACTGGAGAGATGGCTCAGCAGTTAAGAAGAGCACTGACTGTTCTTCCAGAGGACCCAGGTTCAATTCCCAGCACCCACACGGCAGCTCACAACTGCATGTAACTGCAGTTCCAGAGGATCCGACACCTTCCCCTCATACAGACATACATACAGGAAAAACACCAATGCACATAAGAAAAATAATAATTCTTTTTAAATATAAGGAATTTAAGGAAAAGAAAGCCTAAATAATTTGCTCTGGACCTGGGACTTGAATTTATTGCAGAAAACCTCCAAATTATCCTCACGTCCCTATTAGTATTTTTAAGCACTTATCAAATAGTGACCAGATATAAACAATTATAATTTATTTAAGACGTAAAATATCATGATGCAGTAAATGAAAATATTACCCAGCATACACTTTAAAACACACACTTGTCTGTGGCAGATCCTCAAAATGGACCCTGTAGACACCACACAGTTGAATAACATTTGCACCCTGGGATTACAATTACCCACCCAATGTAAAGAAAAGAAAAACTGGCAGGTGGCAGTGACCCATGCCTTTAGTCCCAGCACTCGGGAGGCAGAGGTAGGCGGATCTCTGTGAGTTCGAGGCCAGCCTGGTCTACAGAGCGAGATCCAGGACAGGAACCAAAACTACACAGAGAAACCCTGTCTCAAAAAAACAAACAAACAAACAAAAAAGAAAGGGAAAGGAAAGAAAGACTTTTCTAAAATGCACTGCAGCAGGCCTTGACCTCCAGAGGGTTTCTATCAGTTGTGAGTATCGTGTCTCTGTGCATTTCTCTGTCTCTCTGTCTCTCTGTCTCTCTGTCTCTGTCTCTCTCTGTCTCTCTCTGTCTCTCTCTGTCTCTCTCTGTCTCTCTCTGTCTCTCTCTGTCTCTCTCTCTGTGTGTGTGTGTGTGTGTGTGTTTACTGTTCCTTAGAGGAATGAGTTGCTCTCAGCCTTTGTCAGAGAACCTTCTTTCTGGATTAGGTGGTAGTGAGTGCAAACACTTGCAACTGCTCCGTGGGACAGAGAATATGCGACCCAATTCCAAGTGAGGTATCTAGATAACCGGTCCAAGGCTCAGGGAACACTGCAGAAGATGGTTGGAGACATTGACGAGGCAGAAGAGGGGAGGCATGCGGTGAAATGCTGTTTTCTGGACATGAGATGGCTGCTGTACCCACGAACACAGAGCAGCAGTGGCTATTTGCACAAAGCGTTGAGTCGTGCTTGGGGGAGGGACTCATGTAAGATACCCTGTGAAATACACAGCTTTGTATTTTTGGTTCTCAATGATACATCTTCAAAACTGTGTTTGTGGGTAGAAATTATCCTTGTTCCTTTTCATGACGGCGTAATGAATCATTATGGGAATATATTCCTTGTCCAAACAATCCTCTGTATTGGATATATGGGTTATTTAAACTGTTTTATTGAGTCCTAATGTGATTTAAAAATATAAGTTTTATATCAATGATACCCTACTGTTCCAAAAATTTGTATGTTTTTGCATTGCTTGGAAAAACCCAAGTGCCTTTTTTCTTTCTTTTTTTTTTTTGAGACAGGGCTTCTCTGTGTAGTTTTGGCGCCTGTCCTGGATCTCGCTCTGTAGACCAGGCTGGCCTCGAACTCTCAGAGATCCGCCTGCCTCTGCCTCCCAAGTGCTAGGATTAAAGGCCTGAGCTACCGTCACCGGGCGTAGGAAGTCTTTTAAAGCCCATCAAATCTACCTTTTTACACTTGTCCCCTCTTCCCACTACTTGATACCCTGTGTGGGAATCATAAAGGACCTGCTTTTAAATAAAAAAAAAAGACATTTATTACTTGTGTGGGGGCTGTTGTCCTATGTATGTGTGTGGACATACATGTGGCACAGCACGTGCCTGGAGGTCAGAGGTTCTCTTTTTCCTTTTTGTGGGTCCCAGGGATTGAATCAGGTCTTCAGGTTTGGTGGCAGGTGCTTTTAGCTGCTGAGCCATCTCACTGGCTCTGCCTTTTCCTTTACTGAACTTGCCCCGCACATTCCTTATGCAATTCCTCCAACAATAATCTTCCCACCTCTTCTTGCCATCCTACCTTTGACCTCCATGTTGGTTCTCAGATTGGTCCCCAATCACTGTAACAAACCAATCTCTTCCAGGACTTCTTTCTGGTTGCCATCTCTACCCATACCTTCCTCTAAGTCAAATTAATCCCTTTCACCCCAGGACTCCTAAACCACACTAGGATTTTCAGAGTTCATTTTTTCCAATTTACAGGATGCAGTATTTTCTGGTTATTTGTGTATACAACCCCCCAGCAGATTATGGAGAAGCAATTCCTGTTCAGGGCATTTACGACTAAGCGACCAATGTGTACTCCTTCAATAGTTTGTTTATGTTAAATGCTGCAGGCTGCAGGAATATATCATAAGAACTCAGCTGGTTATGGCAAAGTTACTACCTGGAGGGATCAAGGAATTTCTCCAGAGGAAGCCAAATTCTAAGGAGCTTTTGGTGTTACTTGGCTTGTTATTTATAAGCTGTCTTCTGTTATGAAATCATGTATGCCTTCATAGTTTTTCCAATTGACTTTTCCCCAAGAAGGGCTAACAGTGTGGACTGATCACTCTCTGGACATGCACATTCCAGGTATTTGGAGAACAGCCTCAGGAAAGGCTTTCTCTGGAATCAGATATCTCCCTGAGCCACTCTCAAGGACTAACAGTAATAACAAGTCTCCTGATTTAAGATAAATTCCACAAGGAGACACTACCTAGATCAGGTGGACGTTAAGAAATAACTTTACACAATTTAGCTCGGACCCTCCTCTCTTACAGCCTTACTAACTTTATGAACCTCTAACTCCTTACCTAACCACTTCTAGGAATATTTAGATAACTTTCTGTGCTGACAGCTATGCTCAGCCAGAACCCCAGTTCAAGCCTCCCTGTAATTATCATCATTGGCAGCATCCGGCCAGGACCATCCCCAGATGGAGGAAAGTACCTTATCAGAGATACCTCTGTACTCTCTAAGAACAGACTTAAGCATCCAGGCTACCTGTTTGAGAAGGCCTGGTGGATGTGCCAATTAAGCTTAACTTCCTCCTTTCCCAAATCTTACCTCTAGTTCCAGATCTCCCTTTAACTATCACCAGAGGCATCTAGCTGTACACAGGTTGCCTAGCGACTGAGCATACTTTCCCCTACCCTGCAGAAAAACGGCAGATAGCTTGGACAGATAGGAGCCACAGGAAAAAAGGAAGGCAGTTCTATTTTCTCCCATTGATCTAGCAACTTATAGATTCTTAACATTTTCTACTAATCACGTTTAAGACTATAGTTGAGCACATAAGGTCCCTCTTCTTAGATATTACCCGAATTTAGCCTTTAGTTAATTCACTTCCCCATTGGTCAGTTCCCTTTGGGGTTGCAAATGATAATTAACGGTTATTGCCCCTCTATGTGATTCTTATCACCCCTCCGTTTGACCATGGAAGCCTGGCTTTGCACTGCAAGGCATTACTGCTTGTAAGTGTATATATACCGGGACTTCCAGGGCACTGGAGGACGGAGAAGAGAAAAGAGAATGGAAGAACTAGATGGGTAAGAAATTGAGAGGAACAAACCGAGATGGGGAAGAACTAGATTGAAGGGCTAGAAGAGAGTACTAGAGGAACGAGATGGAAGATGAGGAAGAGCCAGATGGGGAAGAACAAGATGAGAGAGAAGGAGATGGGAGAGGAACTGATATGGGAAAGAACTAGATGGATGAGAACCTAGAAGGGGCAGAACTAGATGAAGGAATTAAGATAGAACTTAGAGGGGACAACAGATAAATGTAAGGAGAAACTGGGCGAGAAAGGAGCTAAAAATGAGAGCAGAGTATAAGCTTGAAGAGAGAGAACTGACACAAAATAGTAAAGTATATGGACTAAGGAGTTTCGTGTACATAGATTCATTTCTTTTCTTCAAAGATTAATTATCAGCTGGTTGTAGACTCTTCCCAGACCCTGGGAGGGGACTATAGAGGGGCTGGACCCCTGTAGTCCCCGTTAGTTAAATGTCTAAAAATAGAACACACACAAGAACCAAGGCCAACATGCCTTATGACTTTGGAAAAATGAATGCATGTCACTCACCCTTTACTTACTTTGTTTTGCCCTACTTGAGGGGAGAGGGGCCCAAAGAAATTCCTGAAGAAATAAGAATTCTCTGAACAATTGAAGGTTGTTATTTTTGTTTCTAACAGCATATTTATGTAGTTTTAAAATTTCCATGCTTTGACACATCAACCTTTCTCTTAAGAGCTTTCTGCCACCTGAACTAAATTTCAAATTAAGTTAGTTAGGGTCTATCCCGAATTACTGCCAAATACCTGTAGAGTTCAAATGGTTTCTTGATAACATCATGCCACCATTTTTCTAAAATTAATTAATTAATTAATTAATTTTTGGTGTGTATGTGTGCATGCGTGTGCGTGCATTTGTGTGTGCATGCGTGCATATGTGCGTGTTTGTGTGTGTGTGTGTGTGTGTGTGTGTGTGTATGTGTGTGTGTGTGTGTATGTGCCAGAGCACACATGTGGAGATCAAAGGACAGCTTGCAGAAGTTGGTTCTCTGCTTGGGTTCTGGGGATCAAACTCAACCAGGCTGCAGAACAAGCACCTTCACCTGCTGAATCATCTCGCTGGCCCAAGAGCAACATTTAAATTCAAGTACATGACCCAATTTGCCAAGATGGATATATTAAATAAGTACATATTTTGTCTAACACTTATACCTTAAAAAAAATCTGTTAGTAGTGGTGGTGGTGGAGGCAGCATGTACACCGTTAATCCCAGCACTCGGGAGACAGAAGCAGGAGGATCTCTCTGAGTTCGAGGACAGCCTGGTCTACAGAGTGAGTTCCAGGACAGGTAGGGCTGTTGCACAGAGAAACCTTATCTCAAAAACAAAACAAAACAAAACAAAACAAAACAAAAACAAAAAGGAGGGGGAATCTAAGAGTATGATTATTATTGCCCAATGAAAGTGATCTGGAAGATTCAAGCCATTTTGAGGTCTCTTTAACAGATATAAAAAATATTCTGAGCCGGGCGGTGGTGGCGCATGCCTTTAATCCCAGCACTCGGGAGGCAGAGGCAAGCAGATCTTTGTGAGTTCAAGGCCAGCCTGGTCTACAGAGCGAGATCCAGGAAAGGCGCAAAGCTACACGGAGAAACCCTGTCTCGAAACCCCCCCCCCAAAAAAAAATATTCTATTAAAATTAAGGCTAGTTGTGGTGGCACACACCTTTAATACAAACACTCAGGAGGCAGAGGCAGGTGGATTTCTATGTGTTCCAAGCCAGCCAGGATCACATGTAGACAATCCTTAGAAATGCTTGTTTCTGCTGTAAGAATATAGCAACTTCTGCTAGTTACCTAAGGAAAAAAATTAATGAGCTCTTTTAAGGAATTTCTTGGGTCACTGAGATGGCTTGATGGGAAAAAGGTGCTTGCTACCAAGCCTGTGACCTTAATTCAGTCCCTGGACTTCACATGGTATAAAGAGAGAATTAACTCTCACAAGTTGTCTTCTGACCTCCCTACACATGGTATTGTGCACCCCTCACATATGTACACACTAAATAATGTAAGAAACTATGTTTATTTTATATTACCAGACTTTAAAGAAAACTCTCCGAGGTCATATCAACACTGAAAAGATTGTCAAGTTCTAGTTGACATGAATTACTTTGGAATAGGCTAGCAACCATTAATCACAGTGGGTTCATATCAGGCTTATATACAGGGCATGAAGTCTAGTCATGAAAATTAAACAAAAAATTAAAAACATAAAACTTCTCAGTGGAAGAACTGTCCAAGAATTTGTGGCCATCCCAGATATGATTCAAAATGAACAGAGGCCAGGCTAGCCCAGACACAGAACTCCTATTTGTAGCAGTATTCCTACCACTTGACAAATATTTGTTGAATTTACGAGTATGTATTAGGGATATTATAAAGGAACAAAGGCTGCTGGATTTGGTGGCAACTTGTATGTGGAAGGCAAAAGAGAGGAGAGAAAACGATATGATGGCATTGTGAACCTGGGCTGTTAAGGGGCTTTCTAACAATAATATTGATAGGAATTTTAAGGTAGGAATGTTGTCTTTTTGTGGGTAATGAATTAACCTTCAAAAGCATCAAGCTGTCCTCCAGAAACTGCATATTAATATTGGGAAGTCACGTATTAAAGGCAAGAAACAGAGGTGAAGATTTGTGGATCAGAATTCCAAGCAATGCTTAAAGAATGAAGCAAATGGTTCCACCCATGGAGGAAACTGTAGCATGGGCAATTTTCCACAGTCCCCGAGCAGTACTGTTAATGAACACTATTACAGGGACATTTTTGTTGACCTTATTAGAGTTGTTCTCCCATTAGTGGTAGAAGATGCTCTATAGAGATCAGTTGCAAAGATACCTCAATTTGGAGAACCATAAGAATCCCCAAGTCATCTGTTACATTTGTGATCAAATGAAACATGGTCAATGCATAATCTATTCCACGTTTAAAGCTTATGTTTTCTGGAAACATTGATCTGGCTGTCTCTGAGTAGAAACTTCTTGTGAATCAGAGCTGCTACCGCTGAATTTTATGGAGACTCTCTTCCAGTCTTTCGTTTAAATCCCTTCCTGCCATCCTGCAGCACAAGTTGTAAAGTGCTCCATAACCCTATGACCGGGAGAATTGAGAGGCTCTGCTGAGACTGGAATCTCACTCGAAAACAGGTCTCCAGCGAGGGCTGCTGAGTGGTGATACATCACACAGCTCTCTCCTGTCAGGCTCCCTGCGTCACCTCCATGGTGCTCTCTGCTCCAGCTGCAAGATAGGGGAGCTTCCAATGAGCACCAGACTGAGATCTCCCATGTGGTAGCATACACAAGTGCATTAGCTGCTGAGCAATAGGCCTAGCCTGCAGCCTAATTATTAACATTGGAGAATCGGCTGCTAGGCAAATTCAGGAATAGCTTCTATGACATTTAAAAATATGGATTTTTTTCTCCTGCTACTTACTAGACAGACCTATTGCATATTCCTCTCTGGATATACGTACAGGCAGTGTGACTGGAGAAGCCATCTCCACGGTGACTATCATGACTATTGATCACATCATGGATGAGCATATTCTACTGAGGATAGTCTGTGAAATACATCTTAGAGAATAAATCAAAGAAATATATTATTATTATTATGTATTAATACTGTTATTAATTGCATTTATTTAAGCACTTAGATGTTAGAGTCTGAAAAGCCAAGCAAGTATCACTAAGACCTTGTCACTATGGATAGTTAGCCACAAGACATTCCACATTCTGTTTAGATAAGGCACACAGACATATTAGAAATACCTCTCACACATGCAATCAATAGACCATAATGATTCATAAATATAGAGAGTTCACTTAAAAGCCTAACCTTCCAGCCCCTGAAAAATATTTTTGCAGTTCCACAGATCTGCTAATGTGCATTTGAGAGAATAATTTAGGATGGACCTATCACTGAATGCTGAAGAATGTGGGTTACCTTTCCAAACAAGAATTTCTTCCACTCCCTGGACAATAAATGAACCTCATCTGAACATTATGGCTCTGGGGAGGGTGGGGGGTAACCCTAGCACCAGATTCGACATTTTCCTGCAATCACCGACAGCTTCTGAGCTAAGCCCCATCGTGCCAGTGGTTAGCACTGTCGTGTTGCTCCTTTCTCAAGGGAAACCAAGGACCAATGCCTCCACTGAGCACTCAGCAGATCATGGGAGGAAAAGCGTCTGTTTCAGACATGGGCCAGAGAACTGGTTTGGAGCCTCTTCTCAGCTCAAGAGAATCTGCTCGCTCATCAAGCACAGGGCCTGATCTCTCACTCACTGATTGGAGATTCATTTTGTACTGTTCTACAAGGGGAAAACAAATACGTTCAAAATTATTCACTCCATGATCTTATGTCTGAGCCATTGGCCTTAAAAAATTTAAAAATACCTGGGACAAAGTGGCTGTAAAAAAAATTAATGAGCACAAATAATTAACAAATGAATGTTTGGACAATAACACCAACAACAATACTTTATGTATAGAATATTTTAATCTAGGATATGCTCCATAAGTTACTTTTCATAACTACATAGGATATTTAAATCTCAGCACCAAGCAACAAAGTGTACTAATACTTTTATAAATGATAAGTAACTAATACTGGGAACAGATTAGTTTAAAAGCCAACTTTACAGATGACATTATTTTAAACAAATGAAAATCATTGTTTTAGTAATTTAATGTCGGCACCAATATGCCAGAAAGATAGACAATTTGACCCAGGCTTTAAAGTTGTCTTCATTGTTAATTTCCATAAAAAACCTTAACATTGTCTAATTATAGGGTTCTGCATTCATTGATTTCACTAATTCAACTGCTTTATCTGAGAGCCTCTCCTGAATTGATAAATCTAAACTGCACAGTTTTCTAAACTGCTAAGCTCAGGAGAAGTCTTGAAGGTGGCCAGATGGTGGTTGAATCTTTTGCACCCATATAGCACCATCTACTGTAACTTTGCATTATTGAATTTATTGTCTCTTCCTCTAAATCGTGACGTGATGTTCTGACTCCTTTTCTCAGTGCCCTGGCATGATTTGATCCACCAAAGACGTGTATTGTATCCCTGGATAAACTGAGGAACTCAAGCAATTTTCGTGGTAGACTATGTGGCAAGAGTTCAAACCTCAGGGCACTGATCCATTTTGTGATTAGGAAGTTCCTCAGATCACCAGGCTCATCTCAAAGTCTGCTGTTGCATAAGCTGTGCTCTTTCCAGAAACCTCCCTAAAAGGAATGAGGACTCACATATGGAAAACATGTGAAATCTCTACAATTTTTTTCAGGAAGAATGTGTGTTCACATGACCCTCACAACTGATCATTTTATCATATATCTGCCTTCCTGAAGTAATAGGACATAAAGGGCGTAAAATCAATATTTTTTTTCTACTGGTCTAGCACAGATAGATACTTACCTGGGCTCAGTAGACCTTTCGAAGAGTTCCATGTAATGTTCAAAAATACCTTGACTATAGATAGGGAGATGCCAAGAGATGGAACGATGGGAGAAACATGTGATCACTGTAGCTGTTACTAAGGTCCTGCTTTTGTTTGGGGCTGTGGCTTCTTTGCAGGTGTTTGTTATGTTACTCTGACTAACCAAACAAACAGAATGAGGATTTAAAGTAGGTCATCAGTACACCAGTGACAGAGTTCATCACGGACCAGTTCCTTGCTGCTGTAGTCTAGTGCCAAAAGACAAAGAAGGAAAGAAAAATACTAAGTTGACTTGACTGTTGTATACTGAAGGATTTTCATCTAGGGAGCTTTTGCCAAATGAGGCAACAAAAGCTATACCCTCAAGACTAGTAAGACACTATTTGCCTAGTTTTCTGTCACCAAATGTCTTGGCTATTTTTCTTATTGTTGTGGCAAAATGTCTTACAAGCAGCAACTTCAAGAAGGAAGATTGATTTTTTTGTTTTTGTTTTTCAAGACAGGGTTTCTCTGTGTAGCTTTTGAAGCCTGTCCTGGAACTCAGTTTGTAGATCAGGCTGGCCTCGAACTCACAGAGATTCATCTGCCTCTGCCTCCCGAGTGCTGGGATTAAAGGCGTGCACCACCACCGCCTGGTGAAGATTGATTTTTGAATCTCAGTTTGAAGGCACAGCCCATCATGGTAGGAAGGGATGTTAGTAGGAATATGAGGCAGCTAATCACAGGCTTGACAGGAAGCAGAGAGAAATATGGGTTCTGGTGCTCATGCCACTTTTTCCTTTCTTCTCTTTTTTATCCAGCATAGCATCTCAGCCCAGGGGATTCTACTGCCAGGTGTGTCTTCCCTCTGCACCTTTACCTGTCCAGAAATTCACCTCTAGGTAATTTCTTCCCTTTCTTTCATTTTCTTAGATTTATTTGTGTGTGTGTGTGTGTGTGTGTGTGTGTGTGTGTGTGTGTGTGTGTG
>CABHPH010141282.1:19068-50030 GCA_902168325.1 Peromyscus nudipes | reverse complement strand
GTGTGTGTGTGTGTGTGTGTGTGTGTGTGTGTGTGTGTGTGTGTGCATGTGTGTATGCAGATGAACATGCTTGAGCCAGGGAACACTGTCAGGTAACCTGCCCTAATACACTCCTCCTCATTCCTTTGGGACAGGATCTTCTGAACCTGGAGCTAGGTTGCAAGCCAGCAAACCTCAGAGATCCCCCTGTCTCCAAACCACACAATGCAGGGGTTATCTGATTTTTTTATCCACAAACTGGGTCCAAACTCAACCAGAGCTGTCACTTATCTTCCAGCTTGAAGAAAACCCTTAGTGCCAAATAATCAAGAAAACGTCCACCTTAGCTCTATTGTACTTATTTCTATGAATGATTAGATCAGTTCTTTGATTTCATAGTTGCTATTTTAACTACTTTTATATTTTTTCTTAATTTTAATCCATGCACTTTTTGTCTTGAAAGGAAGCTACCATCTATTTTTTGATAGTTTAAGGCAATTCAATCTCAAGTGACAAGTAGGGGTGTTGCTATTTCTAAAAGATCATGTCAGCACAGCCTTGCAGGGTAGTTGGGTTCTCTTGAGGGGCTCTGTTGATGTTCAATCTCAAATGCTTCTTCTACAAGTCTGCCTCTGGTGTGACCTTTAACGCTGGCCTTTCTTTTGAAATCTCAGGATGTGCCTTCATATCATGAGAAACCTAACTGTCACCTTTTGTTTGGTAAATAGAAACTTAATAAATCTTGTAAATCAAGTCATCATCTATGTGTAATGGGTGGGGCTTAAGGAGAGCTCAGTCAGTTTAATGTTCTTTCTAAGTATGCTCCTACTGTTTGCCTATATATATATATAATATAGATATATGACACACACATATACATATATATGACTCAGAGTTGTCTCTGAGCTTGCTACCTCACAAGAGAATGAGGCACACACTCCCAATGCTCTTCCTTAAAAAAGGAAACAAAAATACCTGGGAGAGTTCACTTTACTCATATTTTTTATCAGTCCAATAGTGTGTGTGCTTGTAACACAACAGCAACAACAGCAAAGACTAATCTTAAATAATTAGAGTGAGGGATGCAAACAATTTGCTGAATCCTAAGCCTAATTGTTGTTTTGAAACCATTGCCCATTTCAAGCAAAACTGAAGTCCAGGGTTCTCAATTCCCTTGAGTGTATTCCATTTGAATAGAATAGGCAGCATCACAGGATGGACATGGCTTGTGACTTCTCTTGAAGCCGAGCGAGCATCCGGAGTGTTTGAAAGCTGCCTATCGATAAACTTTGATGTTTACTGCAAATGAGGCTTCCTTGACTCCTTGGGATTTGTTTTGAAGCGAAAGGCTGGTGTTTCATTACAAGGCCCACCCCTCAGACTCTCCATCCTGCAGGTGGCTTTAGGAGGACTATCTGGTGGGTTAAAGAGACTGCTATTGAGCTCTGCTTTTGTGATCTTCAGTTTGCAATGTGACTTTACATTGACTTTTCATTCCCTGTGGATGGCTGCTATAGGTCACTTTGATCAAAACTGTGTGGTTTATAATAACTCAGGATATAATAAATTAGTACTTTTCCCTACACTATGTCAAGTACATATATTGAGTATGGGGCCCCAAAATTATTAGAATTTGGACATTTTTAGTTTTTCTGTGATGTCTGAAATAGGTTAAAATTTTACATAATCATGGAACATTGTTTTAAACCTTCCAGTAATCACATTTGTCAGACTTGAGACCACATAGCTTTTTAATTGTATAGTAACATGAATCTCGGTTAAGGTAAACAGTTTGATGCTAATTCAAGTGATAAACCGGAGTCCCAGTTGCTTCCTCTGTATTGCTCAGCAAAGAAGTAAACAAAATTTCCCATGAAGAAAGTAATTGCTGTATATTTCAATGGAGCATGTTTGAAAACAATGGTTTTGTGCAATAGCATGTCCAGGGAGACATTCAGATCATCTATCTTAACATCTAGATGTGAACTCCTGTAAAAGAACCTAGCTCTCACTCTACTGTTGCACCTGTAGCCTGCCTTCTTTTGTAATTTCTCAGACTGACTCTGAACTTCCTGTCCAGGTCCACATTGCCACCCATCTTTGGGCCGGGTGCCAAGAATCATCCCAGGTGGTGGATGGGTCCTGCAGAGGATGTAAGGAGTCGGCAGGGGAAGGAAGTGAGTTAGGCCATGGTGGTCGGGAGAATCTTGCAGCCTGACTGACTAGCAGCCAGAGTGTTTCTTTATTTATACAGAATTTAATAAGCAGAGATATATTCATGATGTTCCAAAATATAGATCATATCATTTTTTGGTTTTAGACACATGTTTCTTTTCCTTTTGCTCATCTTTTAGTCATCATTAATAAACTATGACGGAACAGAATTATCATTTTCCTCAAGTTTTGACATCATTCATAAACAGAGTTATCATTCTTACTCATTAACCCCATAACCCGATTTTTAAGAATCTAGAGGCATATAATAGCCTGTTCTCAGGCTGGTAGCTCTGGTTGCTTCAAGAATAGTAGACAAAAACAAAATCTTCAAGCCACCTGGGCATTTTGCCATGTCCCAAGCAGTGTATTATTAACTCTTAGTGGTCAGAGTGCCCAAGAAAAATTCTCAGGCTAAAGCTACTGCAGTTATTATTCAAATTCTGGCACAATACAAAAAAGCTACTGCAGTTATTACTCAAATTCTGGCACAATACAATCAATGTTCACATTTATATCTTTATAGAATTTGTCTATATGTCTATTCCTGGTATTCTGTTGTTCCTTGGTCACATGACATTACACTGGCTCTGCATGAGCTAACTTTTCTAAGAGAGGGAGGTCCTAACATCTCATACTTTTATCATCTTTCTACTCCATACTTTGCTCATCAATATGTCTCTGTGTAGGGCAGAGTTGTATGCTATGTAATTGTCTGAGTGTATAGAGGAAAGAGGCTTATAATCTGAACTATGGACTACTCCTCTAGCCCACCAAATCTTGTTGACCTTTTTGAGTTTACTTTTTTTAATATCTTGTTCCTGTGAAAGTACAGGAACAGATGTTTCAAAATGTCTCATAGCCTCATGAAGAGGCCTCTGGCTTCTTACGTGTCACAACCTCCAAGGCATAAGGAAAACCTTCAAGTAGATAAGTATATCTCCCTCAAAGTGGGGGAGGGGGAATAGTATGTTCAGTACTTTCCTGGGGAAGCTTGGAAGCAGCATTCCTAGGAGAAGGCATGAATGATTCATAAGAAAATTTCCATCAATCCAATATCCTCAAATTGTACAAATATTAAGAGTGCCCAAGTATGTAACAGGAGATGAAAACCAAAAGAGACATGGCAGCCATCATGTGGCTCAGCTCTGCTGGGTCTTTGTCAAGCAGTTGTGCTGGCTTTATGACTTCTGCCATTCCATTCAGATATGGCTGTGCCAGCCGGGTGTGGCTCTTTAGCATCCTTTTAGGTTCTATTCTCTATAAGTACAATTCATGCAGTTATCTTATACCTGGGGCCCTCTATCAGCAAAACACATCTCCTTCTAGCTCCAATAGCAATACACAAAGTCCTTAGAGTTGACTGTGGGTGTGGAGAGTCCTACTGAGGGAGACTGTGCTCTAGATGTGCAAAGTCTAATGGCCTGCTTCTCCAACATATATACTATATTATTAATGCTTTGACTTCCCTGGGGACACTTATGTGACAACTTTGCTTCCTCGTCCTGAACACAACACAAAAATATACTTCAACCTCATTTTGTAGAAAGTGTTTCACTTCCTTAACCCTCTATGTTTTAGTCTTTGTGTGGGCAGGAGGTTACTTGTTTGATTTTGTTCAAGTTGGAATCTGAACTTGCACTCAGTACTTCTCTGAATCTGTTTATAGGTGAATATTTGTCTGCACACACTTGTTTTTAATAACTAAGGTGAGCCAGAGTCCTCATCTATTCCAAAGATTGAGTCTTCTTTAGGTGACATTATATTATGGTAGGTTCCTTTATATGTGCTTTAGGCCCTACCTAAAATACCTTTTAAAGGATTTTGTTGATTTTGACCTGGGCATGGTAAAGGGCCCTTCCCTGCCAGGAGGTGCCATTTTGACTTGCTTTGTGCTCACAGAGCTGTCACTGAAGTTGATATGAGCAGTCACAGTGTGTTGGCTTGCTCTTTATTCACTGAAGTACGTGACTAGTGATGTTTCCAGAATAATAATGGACCTGGCATGGGGACATTCTTCTCTAATGGACAGCAGCTAGTTTGCTATTTTATCAAGACCCACTTTCAGAGCCTGTGACTTTGCCTCAAGGCTCTGTTCTGTTTCTCCTTGCAGCCCCATGGTGTGCTATTTTCACACTGCACATGTTTAATTTTGTAACTTGTGACAATTGGAAAAGCATAACAATATCCACTCCCACTGAGATACACAGAATACACTGAGATGTATCAAGAGGAGCTGACTTGGGAAGAAAACTACATTGTGACATGAATCTTCTTGAAATCTTCATGGCTCTTCCTTCCTTGAAGAGAAGCCAACAGATTTTGTTTTGCATTCTAAAGAGCAATTGGGGGGGTCACTTAAGTGCATTTATGATTTATTTTATTTGAATTTGGCCTTCTCTGAAAGATCCAGTAAGAAAAAAATAATCCTCCAAATGAAATTAAAAGAAATACATCTTGAAAGATACCCATACATTTAAGGCCCCCCTCGCCTCTGTAGTTTACTAAGACCAGGAGTTATAGCATAGGATCTTTCATTTATATCATTCTTATCACATGGTGAGCTGGTGAGTGTGATTTGCCTGCAAATTAAATTTAGTTGTAACTCTACTATAAGGAATGTTAGTAGACTCTATACCACGTGCCCAAAGTACTGAGTGGTGAACTCTGAACATCATAAGCTACTATGCAGTTCTCTCACATTTCTGTGCCAGTGATAGAGGCGTTGGTGAAGTATCTTTGAAACATTAAGGTCACCTGCTTATTACTGGCCATGGACACATGACTTCATATTATTGTACATAATAGTAATCCAAATGTGCTGATAATTAATTCTTTTATTTTCTAGTTTTTGGTTTCATTTTCTAATTTCCTGACATTTAAAATTTATCTTCCTAATTATGTTTTGTATTTTCTTGAGAGTAAGATTAAACAGCATTATTTTCCCTAAATACTCTCCAGTCATGTCTGCATATAGGCAATATGTTATTGCCATCTCTAGAGGAAGGACTTAATTATCTTGGGATCTGGGCTATGAAGTGGAAAGTAAATTATCACAGAAGGTCAATTTTGAGAGTTTCCATATGGAAAGAGTTGTAGGTGACTGACTGAAAACAGTGAAGATAAAGGACCTGTGAGTACAATCTAGGTGACCATCCCTTTAATATACCATAACTGGATGCCTTTCCACATAAGAAATGTTATCTAAACAATAGTAAGGATTGAATAACAACAAGGAGAATCCATCGGTGTGAAGGATTATGCATAACATAAGCAATACTGAGAGCAGAAGAAATAGACTTCTCCACAGAAGAGCTCACCAATTGGGTAGTCAACACCAGATAGTCAGTCCTGAAAACACACACACACACACACACACACACACACACACACACACACACACACAAGTAACATTATCCACACTGAGCAGGTTGTACTTAGGAATAAATATGTACATACACATACACATACCTTAATAATGAAAAGAGACACCATGGATTTGAAAGAGCCAGGAGGGATATCCAGGAGGTTTTGGAAGGAGGAAAGGGAAGAAGAAAATGTATGTTATACTCTCAAAAATAAGAGAAATAATGGAAAATACATTTTAAGTGTTCTGGAAAGCGCTGATGAATAAAATTGCTATGTTTTGTGGCTGTTCATTCAGAATTTTAAGGCACCACCAGTTTATTTTTCAGAATGGCTATTCCATCTTACAACTCTGTTGTCAATGTGTGAGCCATTAAATTTATCTGCATTCTGCCAACCTTTGTTCTTGCCTCAACTTTTCATCCTAGTTATTCTAAAAGAATTATAATTTTATTTTGCATTTCAATTATATTAATGTGGAATATATTTTAATGTGCTTATTATTACCTGTATTGTCTTTCTTGGTGAAAAAAAAACCTCTGCATAGTTACTCATATTCAAATTGGGTTGTGTGCTTTTACATTACTAAATTTTGAAGTTTTTAATACATTGCAGATACTAATTTTTGTCAGGAAATTATATGACAAATATTTAATTATGCTGGGTAGCTTGTCTTTTATCCTCTTATGAAAATCTTTGAAAAGGGAAATGTTAAAGTTTGATGTCATCTAATTTCCAGTTTCTCCTTTTAGAAGTCACATATTTGTTGTCAAGTTTAAGACTTCCTTGCCTAGTTAATTTGTCTAGTTACTTTGAACTACTTACTGAAGAGTTTCTTAAGGTTCTTTTTGATTAAAACTTTATTACATTTTGTTGCTTTTAGAATCAGAATTGTATTTTCTATACCAGACTGACCTGGAACTCACTAGTTTGCCCTGGCTGCCTTTGACTGCAGAATCCTTCTATTTCATATTCCTGAGTGCTTGGATTTAAGGCATGCACCACGATGACTGGCTTTCTGAAACTTCCAGAGCTTTACATTTCACATTTAAGTTTATGGTTCATTATGAATTAATACTTTTTGCAAGTCACAGGTACATGATCTAAGTCAATTTTGCATATGGATGGTGACTGCTCCTATGTCACTCATCACTCCCCTAAAGGATTACTTTCCTTTGTTGAACAACAATTGCAGTGTTTTCAAAAACTCAGTTGTTCAGAATTGTATGGTTCCGATGGGTTTTCAATTGTACTGGTGTCTGTCCATCTCCCCACCAGTCCCACAAGGTAAGGTATGTATGTTTCTTAAAGAAATAGTCCATGTCATCAAAGATAACAAATTTATATTTTACAGTTATTTATAGTATTTCTTGATTTGTGTGTGTATGTATGTGTGTGTGTGTGTGTGTGTGTGTGTGTGTTATTCCCTACCTCTAGGTACATAGTAAAGCTGTGACTCCAAGTGTGATTATCTGAAAGTGGGGTTTGCAAGTAATTAAGTTTAGAAGGAAAGAGTTTAATCAATAGCACTGGTACTCTTAAAAGAGAGAAATGTAGGCAGTGAGGGAAGAGTCTTTGTGTAACAATGAGTGTTACTGTAAAAACAAGGTAAGCTCGAAACTGGAGCTTGCTATCTGCCCCAACAGTTGATAGAGTGGGAAGTCTTCATTTCACAAATCAAGAAGAGAGGCTTTACCAAGGTCTGAAGACAAAGGTGCTTGTTCCTGAACCTTCTCATCTCTGCAACAGTCAGAAAGAAGTGTGATATTTAAGTCACTGAATCTCCATCGTACTTGTTATTGAAAACTAGGTGAATACTACATAGGCTCTTATCTTTTGATGTCAGGAGGTTCTGTAATGATAAATACCATTTCCATAAATATTTAAAAATGAACAAATTAGTTTAAAAAACACCCTTCACTTCAGAGTAAATTTAAGCTACTTCAATTTAAAGTGAAATCAAAGTAGAACCTTTGGTTTTCTTAATTTCAAAGGAGTCCTACAGCTCTCAATCTCATTTTTAAAGTTTTGATTGACACATATGTATTTATAGTATGATGTAATGTGTGTATATAACATTAGATTATCCAGTTACTATGTATTTATAAGTGATTCTACTTATTTATTCTGATAAGAGTATCTTAAATCTTAGCAATTTTGAAGTAAAAAAGTCAATGTCTTTGGTTATCATGCTACGTAATATAACAGTAAAATATTTTTCCCGTTTATCTGAAGGTTTGTATTTGATCACAATTTCCTGTGGTTCCCCCCCCCAACCCTCAGCCTTTTGTAACTACAATTATACTTTTTGTGTGTATAAGTTTGATACACTTAGATTTTACATAAAGTAGAAACACACAGAATTGGTCTTTCTTTTTCCTCTTTCACTTACATTAATATACTCCAGATTCATTCACATTGTCAAAAATGAAAAATTTCCTTATTTTTTTTAAGGTTGAATAGTTTTCTATTTTATGTGTACCAAATTTTACCCATTTACCCCTTGATGGACACAAGTTCCTTTTGTATCTTTAGCATTATAGATTGTGCTAAAGTGACCATATAGGTACCAATCTATTTGGGATGTGTTAATTTCAATTTTTTTTTGTATGTAGGCCTAAAAGGGATTTTGACAAAGGTACAACAGCACATTATGCAGAGAATATCTTCTCTTCAAATAATAATCTTGAAAAACTGTATATATTGTGCACAACAGTGAAAATGAGCTCTTATTTTATGATTCAAAATGGATTAGAGACTAAAATTAAGACCTAGAAATAAAATATTTTATAAGAAAATTTAGTACTCACTCATAGGTGGATACTAGATGTAAATCAAAGGATGACTAGACTGCTACTCACAACTCCAGGGAGACTGCCTAGTAAAGAGGACCCTAAGAAAGACACAGGGATTGTCCAACGACAGAGAAATGGATGAGATCTACATGAGCAAACTAGACATGAGGCAGGGTAATGAAGGGCAAGGGTCACAGGAAAGAGAGCTTAGGGGAGCAGGAGATCCCAGCTTGATCAAGAACAGAGAGGGAGAATAAGGAAAGAGATACCATGATAAATGAAGACCCCATGGGAATAGGAAAAAGCTAGAGAGGTCCCCAGAAATCCACAAATATACCCCCACAATAGACTACTGGCAATGTTCAAGAGAAAGTCTGAACTGACCCACTCTGGTGATCAGATGGCCAAACACCCTAACTGTCCTGGCAGAACTCTCATCCAATGACTGTTGGAAGCAGATGCAGAGATCCATGGCTAGGCCCCAGGTGGAGCTTCAGGAGTCCAACTGTCGAGAGAGAGGAGGGATTATATGAGCAAGAGATATTGAGACCATGATTGAAAAAAGCATAGGGACAAATAGCCAAACTAGTAGAAACATATGAACTATGAATCAATAGCTGAGGAGCCCCCATGGAACTGGACCAGGCCCTGTGGATAAGCGAGACAGTTGATTAGCTTGAACTGTTTGGGAGGCCCCCAGGCAGTGGGACTGGGACCTGTCCTTGGTGCATGAGCTGATTTTTTGGAACCTAGGGCCTATGCTGGGACACTTTGCTCAGCCTAGGTGAAGGGAGGAGGGGACTGGACCTGCTTCAACTGAATCTACCAGGCTGAGCTGAATCCCCAGGGGAGTCCTTGCCTTGGAGGAGGTGGGAATGGGGGGGGGTGGATTGCGGGGCAGGTGGGGGTGGGAGGAGGGAGGACAGGAGAATCCATGGCTAATATGTAAAATTAAATTAATTATAAAATAAAAAAAGAAAAAAAGAAAAATAGTAGGACTTTGGTTTGGGTGATGATTTTTTTATATAGAAATTCAAAATTGAAGATAACAAAAGGAAAAAATATATCAAACTAAAAAGTATTGGCAAAGCAAAAGAAACAGTTATGAGAAGAGAAAGGAAGTTCATGGGTTGGGAGAAATATGCACATCTGATAAGAGACTGCTATGCCTCAATGCAAGAAATTTGTACATCACAGGAACAAGAAAACATTCCAATTAAAAATGAGAAAGGCACTTGAGTAGACATTTCTTGAAAAAGACCGACATATGATCCAACAGTCTATGAAAAGTTGCTCAGCATCATTAGTCAACAAGAAAATATAAATTGGAATCACATGAGTTATATTGCACAATTGTTAGAATGACTATAGTCAAAATGAAAGACAATAAATATTGATGCGGATATGGAGGAAAGGGAACACTAATGGGGATTTTAGGGGAAAAAAGTATGGAATTTCCTAAAAAGTTGAAAATCAAATAACCATGTTCATTTTAATTTTACACCATAGCATTTCAACAGTTCATTGAATATGCCCACTAATTATATAATCCCAGTCAAGTCACCATTAATTCTCCCGTTTTGATGCCCTATGTCAATGTACCAAACCCCATTGATTCTGTTTCCTTGTATATCCAGAAACAAACTACATTTATTTCCACTGCAGGCCATGCATGCCTCCATCATTTCTCTTCTGGACCACTGTGCTTCCTGGAGCACAGGTATTCTTTCATCTCCTCTAGCTCCATTGCAGGGCATCTTTACTTAGTAGAGAGATGAGACAACTTTCTTTTTCAGGGACTGGCTTGAAGCATGGTTGTCCTTGTCTTACCTTAGCAAACATGTCTTAGGACCCTCCCCTGGGTTAGTGTACTTCAGCAAACACATGTGTCTTGCTATCCGTTAAGGATGCTGATCTCAGGCCCAGCTTAGGTACCTTGCACTAAAGCTGTTCTCTCTACCTCATATGCCCTTGATAGTTCATGATTGACTCCTTCTGGTATTTTATACACTAGGATCCCTTTCTTAACTTATGTCTTTCCTATTTAGCCTACTCATTTTCTATCCTGCTACTCTAGTTTGGAAGTTACGCATATGTGATATATTCTTGTTTAGCATTCGTTTATAGCTTCCTCCCTGTACTGAGATATAGGTACCATATGATCAGCATCATTCCCTTTCTCACTACTGTGTGCCCAGTGCATGGAACCATGCCTGGCACATTAAAAAAAAAATGCTCACTATAAACCCACTAGAGAAATGCATAAAAGTGCTGTGCTTAATATCACCTGTAGCGCACCCTATTTGACCCTTCCAACTAAAGAATAACACACATAAATATTAATATCACAGACAAAATAGTGAGACTTAGCATCATTATTCATTTCTATATTATGTAATGCGTATTTATCTTTTGTGTACCAAATACTGTCAAAGATGCCGTAGGTATAGAAGAAAAAATGTTAAAAGCATTTCGCTAACCTGTGTGCATAAATATATCTTTATTTTATACCTGTTCGACAATTTTTTAAAATTCCTGGGAAGTGTGCTTCTTCATTAACCCATTTCAATAGGTACATCACTGATGCTGTGGGTGTCGATGGGAGCGCTGAAGAGGGGACAAGTTACCACTAAATGTCTTAAGCCTGGGATTTCACTACATGTCTTTTTCTTCTTATTATTGTATAAGAACATCACTTCATGCTTAGCATTGGTGAAAAATGCTAGTTCCAAACAGAACTGTTAAGTGTGTCAAAAATGGGGGTAGAGAGCCTTTTAAAATAAGGGGTTTGAACTTCCTTTATGTACTAAATATCACAGAGACAGTCTTTATATTTATACAGAGCCAGTAAAAACAAACAAAAGCCCTGAGAGTATTAATTAAGAATGTAAAGCAACCCAAGAAACTGCCCAAAGCCCTGAAGAATTCTGAAATAACGACACTTTCTAAGATACAAGCATCTGGTTTACAGGCATCTATAACAAACTGCCCGTGTAGTGCCACTCTCTGTACAAAAGTGCCCTGTGCAAATAGCAGGCCCTTGGGGTTGCTCTCCAAACTTAAATCAGTCCATAGGGAAATAACAAGTTACATTTGCCTTTTAAGAAAACACCAAGGCAGTTCCTGCTTTTAGCATAATGCAGCAAGTTAATTTGGGGGCTCTGTTGCCCCAAAGTACAGAGCTTCACAGGTTACTGTGCTGGAAAGCAGATAATGGTTTCTTCTGATTCCCAAATACCTGAGTCTGGACAGTGCAGAAATAATAGTGTTTTGGGTATCAGCTCATTTTCTACCTTAGAGCCTGTGTGCTTGAATATATCTCTGAGGCACGGCGGTATTGCTTCATTCCTCTGGTAAATCCTCAACTCTGCTGAGAGTCACATTCAGCTTCTCCAATGAGCTTTTCCCCCCATCTAAGCTCTCTGAATATGATACCACTGTGTGTGGGAAACATCTGAGTTCTTGCCTCGAGCAGTCTCTTTTCAACCTCTCCTTTACCATTTAGAAGCATTTTGGACACCCCTGGACCCCGAGATTCTTCCCCAGCAGGCCTGATTGTTTAGCAGGATCTCTTATAGGTGTCCAAAGGGCTTCAGCCCCACTGACCTGACATCTGTCTGCTCACCTGCTTACATGCTGATTCATTGATGAGCTGGCAATGCTGGCCCCGCCTCCCTCAGCATGGTCGGTGAGGTTGCAATTGCTTCAGAAGAGAGGATGCCGAGATGCACCATAGCTGGGTTACTACTAAAGCAGCAGCCTATCTGTTGCCACAGAAGAACTTGGTGACCGTCCTGAGAGGCAGCGCTTCCTAGTGCCCCGTTACTCTTGCGTCTGCACTGGCTGCTGTTCCTTCTGACCCAGACACTCACAGCTAATTCCCCAGGAATTGTAAGGCAGCTTGATACATAAACTGAGACAGAAGTTTCCCCTCAGAAGCCGCCTTTTTTTTTTTTTCCTTTTCTATTGGCAAAGACTTCTGACACTCCTCAGAGGAATACCTTGTTGCTTAAGATGAGTGGCTGTAGGAAACGGTGTAAACGTGAAATATTGAAATTTGCCCAGTACCTTCTCAGGCTATTAACAGGTTCTCTTCATACAGGTAATGACTTTTTTTTTTTTTTAATCAAAGCTGGCAGAGCTTGGTAACGGAGTTGAATCGGAGTAGAACCGGAGTAGAAAAGGCTCACTATTTCTTTGTTGTGATTTTTTTTTCTAATGCTGTCAATAAAATGCTGTCTCCTTTGCTGAGATTCCTTCTGCTAAAGACATGTGCCGTGCAGCTCTGGTTTGGGGGTGGGGGTAGAACTGGATTGTGTGAATGTATCTTTTATGTCCTCCCGTCAGCGCCCCTGTTAGCTGTGCCTCAGTCTAAGGAAGCAGCGTCTGTGATTAAAAGGAAAGAACGGAAAAAAAAAAAAAAAGGCAGTGTTGTGTGAGGGGTATTCCCCTGCCTGCTGCTACTCACTGCAGTTTATCGGAAGAGCATAAAAGCTGCCCTTCCTTCAAGCAGTTAAAGATTTTCTAGAACTCTTTGATCGCTATAAGCCTTAGATTGTTTGCAGTATTTGATCTTGGTGCATGGCAGTGAAGGAGTTAAGGACATCTCTTTGAGAATTCTGAGTTCCTTGCAGAATGTGAGCAAAATGTGCTAACAGCTAAAGAGTAACGTGCTCAGGAGAGCTTTGATGTTTGTGTCATTGTGGGGCATTTCAATGTTTAAACATTGACATAATTGCAATAGAAACTCTTATTTTTCGATCTAAATGCTGGTAGCAAGAAAATATTTTTAAGATGTTATAAAATGATGAGACCAAACAAGTAGCTTTTCTACCCATGAAATTCTTGAATGTTGTCATTAACTTAGAAGCAGGCAGGACCAAAATTAGTCTCCGCTGATGACAGATATTGTTAATGGACCATCAAACTTATGTGTAAACAAAGCTGTGTTAATATAATATTACACCTGGGTTCCAGCCATCAGGAACTATTGGAGTTTAGTGTTTTTCAAAATTGAATAATGAAGGAAAACAGATAAAGAAGCACAGACAGCTTTATATAAGGTTCAAAGATGAATTTGAGCCATATTTTATCCAGGAAAGACAGATGTGGTATGTTTGGTAACACACCTGCTTATGTGATGGCATGGGCAATATGAACTATTAGTGGACTATTCTGACAGATTAACTGGAAATCAGAGAGTACTACTGAATGTTCTTGGATATTAAGAAGTTTCTTAATGTCCTAATGTTCACATCCGATCAATACCCATGTGCTGATTCTGAACAGTGCACGATATGCTGAATTTCAATTACTTAAGAAATAATGATTGAAAGCCTGTACCTAACTTTTCCACCTTGGAGTTTTGTTGTATTTCTATGTAGTCTTCATATTTATAGTGTAAATAGTTATTTGGGTCAATACGACCTTATTGGTACTTATTTCTTTGCTCTATACTTTCTGCTAAGGCAGTGTGTCATTTAGCAAACCATGGCTTGGTCACTAGTGCTCAGTACACGATCTTGGCATGAGATTAGAGAAATTGTATACAAAAAGAAGCTCCCCATGTGACTCAGTAACTGTTTCTTCCTCTTTGAGAGCAGAAGCTGCCTCGTACCCTGTTTGTTTATTCTGTTTGTGTAACAGTTTTCTTGAACTTCTGATTTCAAAGACCTTTAGGGAGATGACAATAGTTGTGAAGTTATAAAGTGTAAATATTAATGCTAAATATAGTCAGCATACAGATTTTCTAGTGACAATGTAGGAGACTAGTATAGAAGCAGTATTTTAAAACTTACTCGTTGCACATTTTGAAATCAGTGTAGGTGGCAGAAGTTTTCTTGTTCTGAAGCACAGGTGGCCATGCACCTTTGCATTTTGAGAAATAGAAGCCCAAGGTTATTATCAAGCAGTAAGATAGACTGATGTCCTCAGAAATGTGCTTATTTATGGCAATTCGGTTCTTGTAAATTTGTTTTCTTTTCAGGCATAATAAGGAATTTGAAATCCAGCTGGATTCTTCATAACTGTTCAGAATTCTGCTCACAAAGGCCAATGTATGCATTTACTAGTAGCTATGATAATATACTCTGTTCATATTGCAGATTCTAATGTAAAATTCATTAGAACACTTTTGGGTCCCTGAGCTAGCAATTAATGAAGAAGTAGAATGTGGGGTTGAATCAGTTTTAAAAATTTGCTTTCAGGTTAGATGTGCAAGAAGTTGCTAATTGCATCCTGAACAATCAGTGTATGTCTTTGTAGTTATCAAAATTTTAAAACGATATGAACATTCATTGGCTGCTCTTTTGCTTTTGATCATCAAACCTCTTATCCTTGGTTCTCTTGACGTTATCTGAGGAAGTAGTAAAATTCTTTTTACATTCAAGTAAGTTAATTCTAAAACACCAAGTTTGTATTTTTTGGTAGTTGCTTCTCATTTGTTACCAAATATATACAGAAAAGTCATTGCAAAGATATATAAACAAGAATGACTTTTTGATGTGTCTTATTAGTGATATCACCAGTGAGAGGGATACAATTTCCTTAGCTGACAACTTTTCATCTAAGTTTGACAGTGTCTGGGATTATGTGCGTATGAATAAATAAATTAATGATTTTTATAAAATGATTCTATGTAAGAGAATGCAAATTCAAATGTGATTTTTTTTTTTAGTCATGATAATAATTATGGGTGATGGTGGTGCACTTCTTTAATCCCAGAACTCCAGAGGCAGAGGCAGGCTGATCTCTGTGATTCGAGGCCAGCCTGGTTGGTCTATAGAGTGAGCTCCAGGATAGCCAGGTCTATATAGGGAAACCCTGTCTCAAAATAACCAAAAACCAAAACCAACCAACCAAACAAACAAACAAAACCTCATTTTCCAAAATCTTTTTAAGTATATTCTTTTTCATGTTAAATCACTTCTAAAATACTGGATTTTTAACTCATGGGGCTGCAACATGTGCAAAGTGAATCCCAGTCTAGGCTGAGTTAAAAATGAGACCTTAATCCAAAACAAAATATACATAAGAGTATTATCAAAGCACATATGTTGGCTTTTTTGAAAATATAAAACCTTTAAGAGATCCTTTGTTATAAGTTATAAATTATAGAAATTGGTGCAAAGTAATACAAGTTAATGGCTTCCAGGATAGAATATCAAGATTTAATGCAGGGTCAATTATCTTATTTCTTCTGAGTTTGATACTTGCTTCTTGATATACTACATCAGGTTTAATTCTAGATGTGGCTTCTGCTACATTACATATCTCACTACATCTAAGTGAATGGAGATGGGTTATAAAAAAAATCTCTAGTCATTTGATGCTTCTATCAGTGGGTAACTTGTGTATCAGCACTCCATTTTATAAATGTTTATGCCATTACAGAAATGGGCGATGATACTATAGACATCAAGTTTTGAACTGCTTTTCCTTCCATTTTTAAAAAAGCATCATATGGGGTAGTTTTTTTTTATACTGGTTTTTATTTGAAGGTTATTTTGACATTATTCAAAAATTCTTTATATCATGTACTTGAAAAAGCAAGACCCGGACACATTTTTCCTATTAGGAGCAATTCCCTAAGCATATGTTTGGGGTAGATATTGCCTGGAGCTTTGCTGCAGGCCTCAGGTCTACAAGCTATCGATGGGTTAAAGTTCAATTCTTCACTTAAGGGAAGCCAAAACAATTTAAAAAGAAGAATTCTATTAAGCTGTGAGTTCTTGTTTAACTAATGTATTGAAGTATTTCAGACTAAATGAAATTAGATTTTTAAAAGCTGAGGTAAGAATCCATCCCATCACATACAGAACTTTAGCCTAGGATGGGGGGTGGGTGAGAACAGAAGTAGAAAGAGGGGATAGACCCATAGACACAGACAGAAGCCACCTTTGTCCATCAAATCTGAATAAGAAACTTTTAAGCCTTACATAATGCCACTAAGTTCTTGTGGGTCAAGTCCTCACTAAGCTAATCATGTACAGGTTTCAACACTTTAATGTTACATTTAAAAGCATGAACAGAAAATAAGAGCTATTAACAAAACCTGAGACATGACAAAATTACTTTCTGACCATGTGCCCATATTTTTTCTATCCTCATGATAGGATCATGAATTATAGGATTATTTGTCCCATTCCCCAGCTTTCTGAACCCCCTCCCTCCTCCATCTGAAGACACGGTATAATTAAAAATTGACAAACTTCAAAACCTATTCTGACAATGAAGATAGAGCTTTCTATTTTCCAGATCAGGTAGCCCCGGTAGTGAAATATGCTATTGACAATCTCTTGATCTGTCCGTTTTGAAATTCATATTATTCACTCCTTTTTTTACTTTTAAATTAATCCCTTTTATTTTTGGTTAAATTTCTCATATAATATGCCAACTCTCCAATATTTAAATGCATACAAAATGGCACCATTGTTTTTTTATCATTATCAATTTATTATTGTTTATTATATTGTTATTTTTTTTCTGCATAGATGTGTGTTTCTGTGTGTTCTTCCTGCTGCTGAATCTTGATCTTCTATAAGAAATCACAGGGTGGTGTTTATATTTGACCTTCAGTGAGTGTATGGAATTTTGTTCCTTTTTCTAGGAAGAGTTTACATTTTAAACTTTATGAAAAGAATTATTTCTCCTGAGTAACTTCTCATGCAGGAGTTACCAGTAATGAGGGAGTGAGGCTTTAGCTCAAGCTTTTGCAAGTCTTCCTGGCAGTCAGTCTGATTGTGGCATCCTTGATCCTGCCAGACACATCAGCTGTGAGTGTAGGTTACTGCTGGCTCTTTAATTTCACAAGGAAATCTTCATGTTAGTGCGGTCTTTCTCTTTGTATTTGCTCATCTTTTTTCCTGTAATTAGGATATCAGGTAAGCCTGGAGGGCTTAAGCACTCTTCTTTATAGATAGAAGACTGATTTTTATCACCATGACAATTTTAGAGTGGTGGTAAGTCTGATCTCATAGTCTTAGACATGATTAATTTAAAACTCTTTTTGTGGACTAATTGCCTAAATTAATCAATACATTCCACTAGGTCTAAAGGGAAGAACTAAATACTCATAAGAAGAGGTCCTTTTGCCACTCTTGCTTAAGGTAATCAGAGCTCCCATGTCACTAATGTCTGAAATGCATTCCAGGGCCTCATTTACATACAGGGAGAAGCACTCAGGATCCACAATACAGGAAGAGACCATTGAGCTTATGTGTAGCCACCGCCATAATGTGTATCAGTTATGTTTCTAGCTGGAGAGAGATCCTATACTCTGGAAAGATATTTTATAAAGTGACTTTAAATAAGGGCAGGATATAAGGAACTAATCAAGACAGCACCTTCTCTGTAAAGGGAAACTGCAGAGAATTGTTAAGTAGGAGCTGAAATCAGAACAGGGATACCCCTGACCTATAAGGACAAGCTAGGCAGGAAATAGTCCAGTGTTAGTCTCTGTTTCTTCCAGCCTCCAAACGTTCTGGCTGACTCTGTGTGTTATCAACGTCCTGTTACTGGAACAGATACCTAAGGCAATAAACTTTAAAGAAAGTTTGAATTTGGCTCACCACTTTGAAGGTTTTGTTCTTTGCGGTGTTGGTCTCCTCCATTCAGTATCTATAGTAAAGCAGAAGATCATGGTACAAAGATAAGATAAGGTGGCACACCAAAACTCCTCCACTTATTTCTAGCAAGAGGGGGAGGGAAGAAGAGGGGACTGGGGTCTCATTTTCTCCTCCAAGGTCATACCAGTAACAAATGGGCATTTGAGAGATTCCAGTTCCACACTGTAAAATTCCTGCATCACTGATACTTGTGGAAAGATACTCTAAGCAAGAGAAATATATTCCTGTATGTATTAATTTACCTTCACTCAGAATTCCACAGCAATTTTCTTTGCTTAACGTGACTAAAAGTGGTCATGTTTTTCCCCCTCCAAAGAGACAGTGCAAGGATCATAAGCAAGCTGATTATACTCCTGGAAACTCATAAGATACCTGTATATCAACCACATACTCTACTATCATTGTTTATCTTTTATTTGGACCAAAACGGACTCTGTTTTCAGAGAGGATATTACTGTAATCAGTCAAACTCAGTGATGCCACAAGATAACATGATGTGTGTTTTGTAGCAGATGGTATCACAACACTGTGGGATTGAAGTATGGTTTGTTTCTGCTGTGCAAATGTATGAGATTTCCTTGCTAATGTATATGTTCCTCCAAATTATTCTGTCAGCAGTGGGATCTATTTGTGAGCTCATGTAGTAGTAGGTATCTGATTTCTGAGGAGTCGCCCTTTATTGTAGAAGAAAGCAAAGTCCAGTTAACCACAGTAGAATTTATCAGCACTGCTATGATTTTTACAGTAGATGCTAGATGCTTTTACAAGCCAATAGTTTGATCAAGACTTACAGAGTATCTCTCTCATAACACCCCTTGTTTCTGCCTAATAGAAATCTTTTAGTAAGATAAGAGTATTTCAAGATGTTCTTTTTTGGAGACTGGTGTTCTCTTTGTGTTTTTAAAAGACAGTGGTTACAGTGATCAGCTACTGATCAGCTACTGATCAGCATTTAGTAATGCCTGGGGAGAGTCAGACCTTTGTTAATGTTTAACTTCAGGGAGAACAAGCCAAAGAAGAGCTGAGTAAATGGCTGTGATTATAGGAAGAAGATTGTGCTAAGGTTTAGGGAAGACATCCCATCAGAAGGGGTCCATCACTTGTTCCCTTTATGTCTGGTTCAATATTAGTTCTCTTTCTCTTCTGTTTTTATTTATAGTCTTTAAAATATATTTATGTATTGGTGTGTGTGTGTGTGTGTGTGTGTGTGTGTGTGTGTGTGTGAATGTGGTCATGCACCTGTCACAGTTCATATGCAGAAGTCAGAGGATAGTTCTCTGCAGTCAGTTCTCACCTTCCACCTTGAGGCTGATCTTTCCTGTAGTTTTCTGCAGCTACACTGTGTATTGCATACTTGCTGGCTCACAAGTTTCTGGGTGGTCTTCTTGTCTCTGTCTGTCATTTCACCACAAGAAAACAGGTGTACATCAGCACATTTGGCTTTTCACATGGATTCTGGGAATGGAGGTTAGGTTGTCAGGTCTGTGATGTTAGGGTTTTCATCCAATAAGTTTCCACCTAGAGCTTTATCATAGTCTTAATGACAAGAACATCTTTTATTATGATAGAAAAATGTGTTTCAGGAGAGCGGCTCTTTGATAAATCATTAACTGCTGCAGGGTATCAGGACACACAGTGGAAAGGTGAGCAGCCTTGGACTGGGATTCTAGCTTGGTCCCTGATCGCACAGCTATGATATTACTCTTCTTCTGTAAGCAGAGGCACCTCAGGGACAGAACAAGAATATCCAGTGCATATTTCTGTGGCCAGACAACATTCAACAAGTACTTACTCTTGTCATTATTAATTTAGCACTTATAGATTATCCTGTTTACTTTATTCAAATTAAATATTCAGGAATAAAAATTGAATACTTAATCATGATTTTGCTCCTAGTAATTTGGAAAAAACACAAAAAGTTCTATAAATGACAGCAATTTTTAAACTCCTTGGCTTTTTTATTTTAGTAGTAACTATTATCTCCATTCAGTCATTTAAGTAACACATATTAAGTGTGTATTAAGCGCTGAGTCTTGTGTCTTTGGGAGCTAATTTATTCACGGTTCCCAACTGCCCCACTTTGCCTTGTGAATACAGTAAGTAAGGGGCGGTTAATGGGGCAGTTAACTGGCGGTTAGTCCTGCAACATTTGCTATGCCTTCACAAGACAGAAGAGAGCTTTATCTTGTGGTTTTCACCAAGGATAGTCAAGGACAGTGGAGAGCCAAGAACAGGAGGAAGAGGGTGATGAGAAATACATCAATCCAAGATGATGAGAAAGCAGTCTGAAGAAGAATCAGCGGCATTATTTGTAGGTAAAGGAGTCCCACATGATCAGATTGCTATACAAACTCCCAGCCAAGCCCACCAAGGGGTGCTATTCTTTAGTCAGAGAGAAATTGTGGCATTTTTTGAGTGGTCAGGTAGTGAAGGTCACATTTCATCAGATAGACACCTGCTCAAAGCTCATTTATTTTCTCCTGGAAGATATTATCCTCTCCTTCACTCTGTAGAATTTGCTGATTTAATTCCTTTTTGAGCTCTCATAGTACAAGTCCTTCCCATATGATTCTGCATTTAATTACTCATCAACACTGCTTTATTAAACAGAGTCAGGTGTTCATGTCAGAGCTCAAGGAGTTTGGCATCTTCTAAGAGACAGACATACAATGTAATTCCTCTTCTCCAACATAGCATCGTGTTTGCTGTGTAGTAATGATGAAAACATATATACCAGTTCTTTTTGGTGTTAGGGAGGATACCATAGTAAATCTTATGTGTCTGTATAATTTAATGTGGCCATTTCTGATTCACATTATTGGATGGAAGCCACACCAGTGAGTATTTTGCATGGAATATAGTCCAAACTGTGAAATACTAGGATGTGCTGGGCCTGAGATATAAAACCAGATTTGTCTGGATTCAAAATATGTGTTTCACTATAATTTTCTGCTTTTGAAATTCAAACTCACCCTTAAGAGCTATGTCAAGGCTTTAATTATTGGCTCCAGGATCTGATATCATTTCCTGATCAGCCAATCCAATCTAGCCATTCCTATAGTGACTTTTTTATATCAGCTTCTGAGATTTCCTTTACTGACAGGGCACCTCAGAGTGCCGTGACAGTGGCAGGAGACAATCTTAACCATCATGACAGAAAAGAGGGAAAAGTGTAAAATGACACAGATAAACTCGGAAATACATGAGCGCGCGTGTGTGCACGCGCGCACGCACACATACACACACACACTCCACTTTCTCATGAAACAATACACCTAAAATCCTTCAAATTAATCACAGGTGTCTTTAAAGGTGGCGGAAGTTGTTAACAGTCACGTCTGTTTTATTTGTTCTTTATACCCAGTGCCTGAACCACATCTAACACAGGGCTAATGCTTAGTACGAATTCATTTTATGTATGCTAAATGACAAAACACCAGTGCACCTTAAGAAACAAATTCACACCAACTTTTATTTCTGTTGCTCTGCATGTTTTTCCAAAGGCTAGCAGCATGCAGCGTTGTGACTATGGCCTCTCTCATTCATTCTGATCTTGGGCACTTGAGGCCCTCGCTCTAATAACTACTAAGTTTTCACTTTTTTTTAAAAAAAAATTTATCTAGTGTCTTGTTGTAGAACTTCTTGAAGAAAACTCAGAGCAATGAAAGTCACTTAAGCAAAGGAGGCATAACACCATCGTTTTAAATGTGTATACTTGCTCATTTATTTTAAAAATCGTACATATATCATATGGGTTATATATTGTTGTGTATGTATTTTTATTTCTAATTTTACAATGTGTATTTAATTGGATTTTAATATTTTAAATATAGTTAAACAGATATGTACATCCCCATATGTGTAACCAAAGCTAGTATATTAAAATAGACCTAAAAGATTGAATAAAAATTGTGGAAGAGACTAGGCATGCTGGCACATGCCTGTAATCCTAGTACTTGAAAGCTAGAAGCAGTAAGATCAGTTCAAGTTCTTCCTATAGTACATAGGAAGTTTGATGACAACCTGGGCTACAGAAGATCCATTTTCATATATGAGCAAGCAAGCAGACAAAGTCCCCAAAACAGAGTAGAAACATTTGTGTTCTTTTAATCTTAATGTGTAAAAACATTCTGGAAACAACAAAAAAAGATACCTTCTTCAATATATTGTAATCTTTAGGGTTTTATCAGAAAATAAAAATTATTATTGGGCATTTATGTGGTTTTCTTTCTTTTCTTTTTGAGTTAGATTTTCACCAGATAAGACTGGCCTCAAATTTTCAACCTTCTTGTCTTAACCTGTATGTGCTGGGATTACATACCAAATTTACTAAGCTTTGAATTTGTTTTTTTTTCTCTGCTGTTTACTTTTCATTGTGAAGTTGTAAATTCCCCTACTTAGTATTTTTACACTTACAATGGAAGATTTCATTTTTTCAAGGTCACTAGGCTAGGGTAAGAGTCCTGAGAAATCAGTCGTGTTCCTCTTCTATAATATGGTAAGATGCATAGAGCCAGTTTTGTTTATGAGTGACACATAAAAGAGTTCTCAACTGTCTTATTCCCTGAGCTAAACAAAAGTCAAAAGGCTTCCAAATGCTATGAAGCCAATTCTATAAAAAAGCTTTTATAACTGTAAAGATCAATTTTATTCTGTGTCTACTAAAGGTACCTCGGGGAAATGATACAGCCAAATGCTGGTCTTGCTATCAAAATGCATGCAAACATATCTTCCAATGAATCGCCCTAGTTTACCTACAAGTTCAAGCATATCCCCAGCATTTTGAGCTAAGGAGTTTTTCAAACTGCAACCACCTCAGGTACTCGACACAATGACAGTGATAAAGATGCCATTATGCATATCATGGGCCTTACCTTCATACATCAGTTTCTGTATTGGGATGTGTTCGTAGAGCCTTGGCATGTCAAAAGTCAGTTTGTTTTTAGCAGTCATTTGTTCTGACTTGTTTTTGTTCAAGTGATTTATCCTAGCTCATAACAGCACATTAGACTAGTAATTCTATTGCTCTAAATTTACATTGTGGTTAGTTTATAAGACATTGGTGCTCTCTCTTAGCAATACCTGAACTTGGCAACCAATACCTGAACTCAAATCTTACCACAGTCTTTCCTTAGTAGGTAGACTTGAGAAAGCTTGTAGTCCTCAGAGGATTCTAGAACACAATAAGTGAACTTCAAGCTACAGCAAATACTTTCTTAGGTCAGAATTATTTCTTCTTCTTCTTCTTCTTCTTCTTCTTCTTCTTCTTCTTCTTCTTCATGTCTGCCTTTGTCTTTGTCTTCTGCTTCTGTTTCTGCTTCCTCTTCCTCCTTCTCTTCCTCTTCATTCACCCCCTCTTCCTCCTCCTCTTCTTACATAAATTCATTGAGAGTTTCCTACAATATATTTTGGTAATATTTAACTCCCTGTCCCAACTCCTCCCAGATCCACATAAACCTCCATACTCACCCAACTTTGTATTCCCTTTCTTTCTTTAAATCCATCAAGTCCAGTGTATGTTGGCTTAAGAATTAGGTGTAGGCTTCCCCTGGAATGTGGTCTGCATACCTGATGACATACACTCCCTATCTCAGTGTTTTCGAATACCAATAGCTCTTAATCTAGGAGTGGGACTTTGTGTTTTCCTCTCCCTCTCCAGGATTGAGCTTGCACAGCTTTTGTGCATGCTGTCACAATCACTGTGAGTGCTCAGCTGTAAGTGGGACATCAATATTACATCCCTCTCATTAAAGCTCAGGAATCTTTGTAGAAGAGGAGGAAGAAAGAGTGTAAGAACCAGAATTGGTGGCTGACTTCAAGGAAACTGTTGTCAGGACACAATCATCATTTTAAAAGAGGAAGCATTGTAGGAGCCTGAGGGGTTAAGGATACAAAAAACAAACAAACAAACAAAAAACAAACAAACAAACAAACCAAAAAACCCCACAGCCCACAGAATCAACTGAGCATGGCTCATTGGGGCTCACAGAGGCTGAAGCAGCAATCATGGAGCCTGAATGTATCTGCACAACGTCCTCTGCATATACGTTGTTTAGCTTGGGTTTTTTGTGGGACTCCAAACAGTGGGAGTGGGGGTGTCTCCGACTCTTATACCTGCTCTTGAGACTCTTTTCCTCCTACTGGGTTGCCTTGTCCAACCTTGATATGAAGGTTTGTTTATCTTATTGTGTCTTGTTATGCCATGTTCAGTGGTTAATATCTCTGGGATGCTTGCTCTTTTCTGAAGGGAAATGGAGAAGCAGTGCGAGAAGAGGGGAGAAGAGAGGTTGGGGGAGCTCTGGGAAGAGTGGAGGGAGGGGAGGCTGTGTGTGAGATAATGTATGAGAAAAGAATAAATAAAAAGAAAAAAGAAAAAAGCATAAAATTAGCAAATAGAGGGGAAAGCATATG
This sequence comes from Peromyscus nudipes, assembly GCA_902168325.1. Classification (NCBI taxonomy): domain Eukaryota; kingdom Metazoa; phylum Chordata; class Mammalia; order Rodentia; family Cricetidae; genus Peromyscus; species Peromyscus nudipes. Next base: position 25,639 of record CABHPH010141282.1, on the reverse strand, counting down.
CAGCTGTTCTTAGGACAAAAAGAACCCAAAACAAACAAACAAACAAACACACAAACAAACAAAAAAACCAAACCAAACCAACAACAAACCAGAATGACTTCCATAAAAAATACTTTTCAAAGTAACAAAACAAAAACAAAAACAAAAACCATGACAATAGTTAGAACGTTTATGTTAGTCCTTTTTATTAATTTTTTCATTTATTTTACATATCAACCATAGTTTCCCCTCCCTCCTCTTTTCCAATTCTCTCCCCCCACCTCACTTCTAGCATTCAAGAAGTCTTAATTCCAGTCTAGAATACTAATAAATCAATGTTTAACTAATATTATCTAATTGTTTTTGAAGTTCTTAAACAAAGGCAAAGTGTTTATGCTGTTCCAATTTAAAATGCTGAAAAGCAGACAAAATATCTAACACAAAGACTTCCTTCACATATGGTAAAATTTACAATCTAGATGCTTTGAGAGTTTGTTTGTGTGTTTGTTTGTTTGTTTTGGGTTCTTTTTGTCCTAAGAACAGCTGCATGTGCTTTCCCCTCTATTTGCTAATTTTATGCTTTTTTTCTTTTTTCTTTTTATTTATTCTTTCTCATATTATAATTTTGTTCCCTTCTATTAAAAATGACCTATTCTCTAAAAGTGCAAGATAATTTCTATCTTGCTCTCATATATGTAACATATTTTGCTAACATTTCTAAGTCTAAAGTCCTTACCTTTTAAAAAATAGTAATTTAAGAAAGTTCATCTCTATCACATTAGAAAAAAAGATTACTAACAGCATTCATTTTGGCTCTCCTAGAAAATAAATTTTAATGAAATTTTAAAGTGAAACAATGCAAAGTAAAAATAGTTACTTTAGAACCCAATTTTGAAAACAGACTGACTAATTGAATTGTTTTTGACATACAAAGAGATGGGAAGTATGTATAGATATATAAATCTTTATAAGAAAGGTTTATTTATGTGTTTTGTGTCTATGTCCATGTGACTTATGCTACCTGTATTTGAATGCCCATAGAGGGTAGAGGAGGGAGTCAGACAGGCCAGAAGTGGAATTACAAGGTAACTGGAACCAGACTTGGTTCCTCTGAAACAGAAATGAGTGCTTTTAATCCTGAGCCATCTCTATAGCCTTCGTAAACTTTAACTTCCGTTTTCTCAAAGTAATATAGATATATCAACCTTTTGTGTTTAAAAGTTAGATTACTAGCATTAAAATAAGACTGTGGAAGGATTTTATAATTTTATATATTATAATTTTATCATAATTTGAAAAAGAAGCCAGAACGATGGCTCAGTGGTTAAGAGCACTGATCGTTGTTAAAGGATCCAAGTTGGGTTCCCAGAGCTCACATTAGGCAGCTTAGAATAGCCTGTAGCTTCAGTTTCAGGGGACCTGACACCATCTTCTGGCCTCCAGGCACCCCCATAGGTTGACATTCACATAGACACCTACAAATATGCATGTATAAAATGAAAAATAAATCTAAAAAATATTTAAAAGGGGGATGAACATACCACTTGTCCAGTATGAAAAGGTCAGCCCTGAAAGCATACATACAAGTAACATTATATAGACTGGAAGGTTGTATATTTTTTTCCTTTTATTGAAAATAGATTTTTCTCATACAGCACATTCTGATTAGTTTCCTCTCTCCTAACTCCTTCAAGTTCCTCCACACTTCCTCTCCCATCTGCATCTACACCTTTTTCTATCTTTTGTTAGAAAACGAACAGACATCTAAGAAACAATAATAAAATAAAATAAGATAAACCAAAACCAAATTGGAATAGAAACACACACACACACACACACACACACACACACACACACACACACACACGTATGTATGCATGCAATAATAATTAGTGAAAAAGAGACCATGAATTTGAACAAGTGGGGAGGAACATATAGGAAGATGTGAAGAGAGGAATGGAAGGGAGAAATGTTGCAATCATGATGTCAAAAATAAAATTAGAAAAATAAAGAAATTGATATTATTCAGTCAATATATAAATTTAAAGATTATAAGCTGAGTTAAGAGTAAGATAAGTAACAACTTGAAATGTGAAGTCAGTCCCTTCAGGACCTTTAACTAGTTTAAGATGTTTGCTCTATTGTATTTAGCACGATAATATTTTCATTTAAAAGTGAGCATTTCCTTTTCTTTATTGATGAGGCAGTGAAACACCACAGAGCCTGATCTTCACAGAATGGTAGATTTATCTTTGTAATCTGGCTCTGTCAGTCACTGGAGGTAATGAGATAATTGTAGCTGCTTGGTTTTTACTCATAATACAAATAGTCCTAAGGTAGAGTCCTACAAGATGTTTTCAGTAGCAGACGGTTTTGTAATGATAATCTTCACAAGTGCAGTCAGTGTTTATGGTGTCTCTAGCATGTGTGGTGTACTCAGAAGATATGGTAAGGGAATTGAAAATGCTTGAGGCAACAGCTGCACCATAAAGGAGTTTGACATTTAGTGGAGAAGATAAAACTTGTATTAAAAATGTAATACAGGAATCAATGTGTTAAATACCACAGGAGAGTTTCAGATTGTATTAGAAGAACTCAGAAAGAGAGCAAGAGCGAGAGACCACTTACTGCTGGTAGCAAGAGAGCCATCCTTAGTGCCAGTAATACTTGAGTTATGTTTTACTGGCTATGGGTCTAGAGATGCTGAACTGGGAACTGGGTCTCACAGGAAGAAAAGAGACAGAGTCTGGCACTAGTGAGTGATGCATCCCCGGGCTTCACTTATAGAGCAGATATTTGAGTGCTATCCTTTGTCAGGTGGCATCCTGAGAACATGAGATATATTAATAGACAAATGATTGTTGCCCTTATGGGGAAGGGAGACATACATAGTTAATACACTAATGTATATGGTAGTAGGTGAAAGGATCCTAGACAAAATAACAGGGTCGGTGGGCTGGAGAGAGCTTAAGAGATGAAAGCGTGTATGTGTCTACTGTGACTGCCGTAACAAATACTGCAAACTAGGTGGCTTAAGAAATAAACTTTTATATCCTCTCAGTTTGGGAGCTGAAAGTCTCAATAGTGTCTTGATAGGATTGATTTCCTTCTTTTTAGATGAATCCCTGACTTATAAATAGCCAGTTTCTTGTTGCGTCTTTACATAGTCTCTGCTTTGTGTATACACTACCCTTATGTCTGTTTATAAGTCTTAATGTCTCCTTAAAAGAACACCAGCCAGACTGTCATACACACATCTACCCTAAAGTGCTGTTTCATCAGAGCCACTTTCTTGAAGGCACAATTTCAACATCACAGCTTATGAGGCCCTGAATGGTTAGAACTTTAGCTTACAAAATTATGTAGGGAGGTTCAAGTCAGTTCACAACCAAGTAGTTACATTTTAAATAGTGGGTTGTCAGGAGAGACTGTGAAATGGAATTTGCTCAAAGTCTTGAAGCAAGTCTGAAAGCCATGGCTCTACAGGGGCGGGTGTGCAGATCACAAGTAGAGAAGTCAGCAAAGTTCTCAAGGCAGGCTTAGCTTTGGTGTGTTCAAGAAGCAGAAGACAAATATGTGGGCTAGAAGAAAAGAAATTCTGAGAGTAATTGGAGGCAAAGACAGTGCGGCCAAGGGCAGCCATAGTTGACTAAATCTGAACTGGCTGTGGTGAGGACTCAGCATTTGTTTTGAGCAGAAGCAGAGGTACAACAGAATCATGAGCTGAGGGCTTACAATGAACTTGGAGAAAAGTTTCTACAATATCTAGTGTGTGGATCAAAACTAGCCCCTGGACTATAGTCTCATGGTCTATTTACAATTACCTTTACATTGTTAAATGATTGAAAAACCATGAAAGGAATAAGAATATTTTTTACAGTTGGCAATTTGATGAAATTGTAATTTCACTTCCACAAATAAAGTGTTCCTGGAACCTGGCCTGTGCTTACTCATTTACATATTGCCTACAGCTGCTTTTGCATTTCTGTGGTAGAACTGAATGGTTGAAAGAGAAACTATTCAGCCCTCAAAGCCTAGAAGTTCCACTGTCTGAGCCTTTGAAGAGTCCATTGTCTGGTGTACACTCTATGAATCAATGGTAGACTCGGGGGAGAAGGCTAATGACAGTACAGGCTGTGGTGGGAGTTGGAGATTATTACTAGTAAATCAGAAAGGGATACTGGAAAGGTAGGTGTAGGTGGGGTGAGTTGAATATGTTATAGAGAAATAAGAAGACCTGTAGGCCTCTGAGAAGAGGAATTCCACCACGGCAGCCATGCTTGAAGGAGTCCTCTTGGCTAAAGGGACAACAATAGCAAAGCCAAGAGGTATAGTTGACCTGGAAATGATAGGAAGAGGGAAGTAAAAAAGGCAGAAGCCACCACATCCAGAACACATCGAGCAATTTATTCACTTTCTGTTCCAAGGCAAAAACCTTCTGTGATGAATTAGCAGTTTTCAAACAACTTTAAAAATATCATGAAGTGCTAGATTACTAGTATTCTAATTATATACCCTTTGAATTAAAATAGAGCTCAAGTGAATCAGGCCAGATGCCTTTTACAATTTAGACCTTTGAACATGTGATATTGAAAATATGAACTTAAAAGACCATCAGTAGTTCTTTCATGGCCCGAGGGACTTTTAATCCAGATTTCTAGTTTATTCAAATATCATTTATTTATTAGCAGCCAATATGTTTAATTTGGCTTTCTATTTTGTTCCATGAGCTTCTTTCCTAATCTATATCCTCAATCTTTATTTAAATTGCTTTTATAGAAAACCATTCTCTTAGCCATAATATTTTCAGTTTTTTTTTTTTTAGGAATATCTACATTTACTTGAAGAAGGATAGGTGAAAACATTTGCAAGATTTTTATATATAACATGTTTCCTTCATGCAGAAGGAAATCTTTAATTTCTAAGGTATCATTGTAATATCCACTACATTGTCTTTTACTACATGTTTTGAGATAGTCCATACTTCACAGATTCTGTCCACTGGTACACAAATTGTATTCATCCTTTACTTTCTAAGCTCATAGAATCCCATTGTTCTATACACAAGCTGTGATCAGGGATGCCAAAACATAAAACATTCCAAATACAGACAAAACAAGATGGGCTCTTTGGAACTTGGTCTGAAGAGCAGTATCATAGCATTAAATAGACCTCAAAGAGCTAGCTGGGGGCCTCCTAACCCGTCCTTAGTGCATGAGCTAGCTTTTTGGAACCTAGGGCCTATCCTGAGACATTTTGCTCAGCCTTGGTGTAGGGAGGAGGGGACTGGAGCTGCTTCAACTGAATCTACCAGGCTAAGCTGAATCCCCAGTGGAGACCTTGCCTTGGAAGAGGTGGGAATGGGGGGTGGGTTGGAGGAAAACCTGGGGGGTGGGAGGAGGGAGGACAGGGGAATCTGTGGCTGATATGTAAAATTAAATTAATTTTAAAATAAATATATATATATATATTTATATATGAGCTAGTTGGCTTATTCACAGATGAAAGAAACAGATTCTTGAATGACTATATTTTGGGTGACAGAATATGTCAGACAAAACTATTCTGAATTTGGGCTAGTGAGAAGAACTATGAAATATTTCTGCTGAGATGGGAAAGTAGAATCTTTTGTTCATCTAAAAGTAATCATCCTTAACCAAGAACGGAGAAGCAACTGTGCCCTAGCATTTCCACAGGGAGGGCCATCTCTAGGTATAGCTAGAGTCCAGATGGAGGGAAGAAATTTTATTCTGATATATGGATTGGGGTGGTAAAATTAGGAAGATTACAAAATTCATTTAACTTTTTTTTTTAAATTTTCTTTGTGGGGAAAATTTCTTTATGTTTCAAAAATTCTTTACTTTGGAAACACAATACAAAACTTTACTAAATACTGGCAAAAACAAAAAACAGCTCATGAAGAGAGTCTAGAAATGAATCTAGATTGGTTTTAATCTGTGATGCTTTTCTCTATCCCAGTCACCTTCCAGAGGAAGCTGGGAGATTGAAGTCATCATGATTGATATGATAGCTCCAGCATATTTTTGTAGAATGACTGGACATACTTTATATTTTAGGGCAGTTCTCAGGGCACCAACTCATTGCTTCATTTCTTCAAGATCCATAACCCTGATTCTATATGCTTATAATGCATTCTTTGGTAGAAGTGAACTGAAGTGTTCATGCCACTCAGAATTGGTGTTAAAATGTAGTTGAATCACGTAAGAAACCCCCCTTTTTGTTTTCATTCAGTCTTTTGGTAGCATCAATGTCTACTCTAAATATCCCTTCTCCATCCTTCAGAAACCCTGTATCTTGCTATTTTCTATCAGAACAAATGCAAGCATCAACCCATGGTCAGACAATGGAATACATCTAAAGTCTTAGAATATACTGAGATACTGCTTACAAAGCTATTTTAATAAGATTCTTACATTTTTGGAAATTATATTTGATTTGAGGACAACTAAGTATTTTATTTAAAAGAAAATTGTGTAATTAGAACTGACATTTCAAAATGTATCAATCCAGTGGTTACTCATATCTGTCAAATCTCCAAAGGGAAGGCTGGGTAGATAGTACCACACTTGTG
>CABHPH010141282.1:0-19058 GCA_902168325.1 Peromyscus nudipes | reverse complement strand
GTCTGCTTCTCCAAGGTTATGGATGTGAAATGACAGGAGAACTGTGTGGGAGGAAAAGTCTTAGAGTAAGAGTTCTGTCTAGTGAAAGAATTCAGTCCAAGCCCCAATTCTCACAGAAAAATTATAAATGGCTGAATAGTCTATACAGGACTACTCAGAAAATTTGAGGATATGAGAACGCTGCTGTAAGGTATACATCTGACAGCCATTGAAGTATATCATTCTTTTTAATATCCACTGTTGGTTAAGCTGACTCCCAAGTCACCATACGCCGTGACCTCTCTCAGGATAAATTTTGTTCCAAAGCATAGAGACCAATTTGGGATCAATGTGGAGAAAGTCCTATAAACAAGGTAAAAGTAATCTACTGCACATATACACACTCTCACCCATCCCCAAACATCCCTGAACTGTGAACTTACATGTTTTTCAAAGCTACATTTTCAGTTATTTCTTCTAAGATACTTGGACTAGCAGTGAACTCACTAAATATTTCAAAGAACTCTAAGTATTTCCATAGGGCTGTTGGAAAGTCACTAGCATTTTGCACCTGCACTTGCTTTATTGTTAGAAATTTTATTGCTTAAGTCTTTAAGGACTGGGCCTGCTGATGGGACAGAGTCTTTTCTTCTTTTCCATTTTCAAATGTCCTCAGTGAAGATGGAAGAAGTTGGCTGCTTTGTTTGTTTGTTTGTTGTTTTGTAAGTCTTAATATGAACTGGGAGATTGAAGCCATTTGTAGAAATACAGAAAGTCATATATGTGGTTTTCCAGTTAACTCATAAGTAAACTTCCGTGCTTCACTAACCCTGCCTACAACTCAGCTGAACAGTGATAGTGGGACATACACTGTCTAGTGCTTACACTGAAAGTCACTGTTATAAAACCAGACCAAAGCAAAACCATAAAACCTCCTAGAAGTGGTTGCTGACTTGGACTAATACTGGAGTGTAATTTATTGTCCATGACTCTGAACTAATCTTCTTGTGCATAGTATGAGTATAGTTGCTGCAAAGTTAGAATGATATATTTTATGGACAGCAAATAATGCATCAATCCTATTATTCCTTTTCCATATTTACTTTAAAAAATAACCTAAGTTAATTTTTCAGAAACAAATATTTGGAATGTGACATTAAATGGATGTTTCTTTTTAAGTCTTCTAACTTTGAAAATTCTTTTTGATATATTTATTTTGTGTGAGTGTTTTCTCTCTCTCTCTCTCTCTCTCTCTCTCTCTCTCTCTCTCTCTATATATATATATATATATATATATATATATATATATATATATATATACATGCACATGCCATTTATGCCTAGTGCACTTGGAGGTCAGAAAAAGGCATTGGATATCCTAGAACTAGAGTATGTTATGGATGGTTGTGAGCCACCATATGGATGCTAGGAACCAAATTTGGATCCTCTGAAAGAGCAATAAGTGATCTTAACCACTGAGCCATCTCTCTAGAAACAAGAGTTTTATTTCAAATTCAAATTTTCTATTCTTACTATCATAACCTGTTTAATTTTCTGAAATCATAATTATCTACTATTTTTATTTATAATTTTATTATTAAAATTAGTAGCATGTTTTGATAATGTAAAATAGCCTCTGGTTTGGCTCTCATTAGCATCAAAATAGAAGGGATATATACTGAACTACTAAGAGAATCAAGAGGGTGTAAGAAAATAGCATAAAACAGCATATACCTTGCCCCTTTGAGTTCATTCTCTTAAAAACTGATGTAGACAGGTAATTTAACTCCTTTAGGTATTTGGCTTTTTTGATAAAGGTAAATTGATGGATTCTGTATAGGCTTGTTACTGTGATGTCCCTTAGCTCCTGGTGTTCACACCATGCTCAGTCCCCTCCCCCATAGCCTCTGTGTGACTACCAGACTGTGGCAGACCTAATGTAATATCACTCCCAAGGTTTGGCTGTAAAAAAAATCACCACAGCTTTCATCCTGATCTCCTTTTCTCTATTGAATCAGTCATTCTAAGAAAACTGGTGACTTTGTCACTAGATCCCAATCTGGAGAAGCCACATAAATGGGAAGTAAGCTCTCCAAAATACAGTTCTATATATGAGCCATCCAAGAAGCAGTCTGCAGCCTTGTCAACCTTCTGATGACTGCAGTTCTTTGTCACACTGTGAATGTTTGGCTGTGACATCCTCACTGACCCTTGAATGAGAATGTCCCACTTGAGATGGGACTGTGAGATAAATGTTTCTTGCTGTAATCCTCTAAGTATGAGGGTAATTTGTTGCATAGCAATAGATCATAAGGGCATGGGTGCTTACAATTTTTATCTGCCCATCTCTATCCTTTATAAGAAATCTTAGGATACTTTCATGATGTCTGAAATCATAGAATCAGATTAAAAACAAAGCTACTCACCAGCAATTATGGATGGTTAAGGAAAATAAAACATTCAATATAGACTGGATCATGCTTCTAGTTTTTAATGAATGAAAAGTAAACTATGGTCAAAAGTTTATTAGCTTAATATCCTCAAAGTTTCTAGAAATGAATGTTATTGTCAAATCACAGACAAGAAGAGAAAAGTTGTCCAAAATTAGATTATTCCAAACAAAAGTACAATATGCAGTTAGTATCTTATATGGAATTATCTCAGTGCGTAATTCTTGCTTTGTATGTTATAAAAGCACCTGTCAGATCTCGTTTTTAAAACTTGCTTATTCTTATTTATATGTATGAGAATTTGTGTTGCCTGTATTTATGTGCACAATGTGTTTGCTTGCTGCCAGGGGAGGCCAGAAGAGGTGTCATATCTCTTGAAACTGAAGTTAAAACCAGTTGTGAGCTGCCAGGCAGATGCTGGAAACCAAACCAGTCCTCTCTGCAAAAGTAGCCAATGCACTTAACCCAAGTCATCTCTTCTGTCTCCAATCAGATCCCTCTAAAATATATCTATCTACCTATCTATCCATCTGTTTGTTTATTTATATTTGTTGACTGTGTACTTATGAATACACATACTTGTGTTTATGTGTAGAGATCAGAGCACAACTCGTGTTCTGTCCTTCCACAATATGAATTATGGGGACCAACCACAGAGTCAGTTATGGCAGCAAACACCTTTAAGTTCTGAGCGATCTCACTGGCCATCAATCATATTTTAAGAGAGTGTTTATGAAGTGGTAAGATTCTCTGATGAGACTCAAACACACCCAGGAACAGTGGGTTTCAGAGGAATATGTTTATAAGTAAGACTTTAAGAGGACATTCTGGGAGTATTATTCAGTTTTGAGGGTATCTCATATTTTCCCATGAATCATTAGCCATTTAAATGAGTATGTATTCTTTCAAGTGTTTCCAATTTAATTTTCCTTCAATGTGTGCAGTGGAACTCAGATTTGGAGACCCTAGGGTACATTACAAAACATCCTTAAACCCTCTGGTTTTATGTAACATATTCTAGAAGAGGCTCCATCAGCCATGCAGACGCATTAACAGCTAATGAAAACATAGTGAAGTATATAGCCAAGAGAAAAGCTGGATTCTGCTGGCAGTCAGAATGTGGTGAAGATTCTGTGAAGCAGAGATAATGCTGTGAGGAGGTCCATGTAGAAAATGACTCTGCACCCGCCAGTGGGTAGAAATTTCCTCCAAATTGGGCAAGCCTCCATTAAAATTTCATGGCAGAGCCAAATCATATTGTAATGTGAATTACATCAGGCGTCCATGCAGAAGGAGGATCCTCCTCAGAACAGTCTACTGAATCTTAAAACTTGGCATGCATATCTATCACACAATTCAAAATAGTTTAGCTATATATGCGTTTTCTAAACGAGAGAGTGGTGGCTCTATTTGGAGATTACTTGGTTGACCTCACAGTCATACATTCTTTACAGACTTAGAGAACTCATTCAGTTCTAACTGTTCACAATTCAACATTTCAGTGACACATCTTTAGGTCTCTAAATCAGTTTTATGAGACATGGGATAAAAATAAAATCAAAGTCTGAACAATAGTGATGCCCATTCATCTCTGAATATGACCCGTAGAAGCAGAGGAGAAGGAAGGGATGCTGGTATGTATGGATGTATTGCCTTAATTAAGAGAAAAACAGAGGCACAAATCATTAAAAAACATAACGCATATTGCTAAGTTGAAACTGTTTAAAGTGAAATCTCATAGTTTGAGTTTCTTCCCACTTGTTATTTATCACATGGGGCCTAGATGTGACTATGACTGATTATTATGTCCTCCAAGTATGATGTTAATATTATATTTCAAGCTTTAGAAAATAATTTTGATGTAGTGCTTTCTCTTCATGTTACATACATGCTTCTTTTTAAATTTGGGGACAAATCTTAGGTGTAGATAATATTTTTCTATGATTGAACAGGAGAATTTTACAAGTTATTGATATTTTATATAAGAATGACCAAAGATTTTTGCACAGACAAATATTTTTATGGAAAATTAAAAGATTTATATCTAAGGATTATTTATAATGATATTTTTCAAGAAACATCTTAACTAAGCACATGCATAATTTTTATGATGGGTAATATCTTATGGTTTTCTTTAGAAATCTGATTTTCCAATATAGGTCTTTTTATTGACATTGAACAGAAAAGAGAGAAGAGATTTTACCTTAAGCAATTTCATTTACCTTAGCAATTTATGTTTATAAATGCTTTCACAAACAGTAAAAGAACAATGACATTATAGCAGCATAGTAAACTAAATGTCATATGACATAAAGTCCACATGACATAGTTTCCCATGTGCCTCAGTTTCTTGTGCCACTATCTACAGGGAAGACTAGCAATTTATAGAATGAAGAAGTGGAGATTTTCTTATCACTTTTAGTGTAGAAAAAGACTTATTTGTGCAAATAGGAACTCATTATAGATTTGAAGCTTTACTTAAAAAAACAGCATTCTGGCTATTTTTTTTTTAATGGAGTCACACAGGGTGTGGGAAAAACTCCTCCCATAGCATATCTGTGGCTCTCTATTCCTAATTCTCTTTCAGCATTTCCCTCACATACATGGACTTCAAAATAGCCTGTCAGTGGTACGTCAGCCACAAGTCCATGAATACATCATTTACGTGCAATGCACTTATACCTAGATGAATACATGAGGGTTTCTGGTAGACGTTTGCAGAATTAATGAAAGCATCCAATTGTAAAGAACTGTCAGTACTAAAAAGGAAGACATACTATCTCCATTGACAAGTGGAAAGGGGGACACTGGAAAGATGAAGTGATGTGAACAGGAGTTTTGTTAAAGTCTATAGTTTATGATGTCTTTGAGCGGCTTTTCTCTTTTATGTTCTTCCATCTCTTTATCTTGTGTACAATGCAGCTGGAGGCTGAAGTTGACTTTCTTTCTCTCATCCTCACTTGCTTGGGGCAGGTCTGTAACGGAAAGCATACTTGCATTCACTGGCTTGTTTACTTCCTAGAATTCATGAGATGAACAATGCTGGTGATTTAAAGTTTTTGTTTTTCTTCTTTTTTTTATTAGTATATTTTCCTTTACTTCTTTTCCTCTTCTTGTCCTGCTCAAAATTCTTTGCTATTTATTTTCTTTAGCTTAATAGGGTTTAGAAAGGTCAAGTGTTGGTAAAGGTTAAGGAGGAAAAAAGCTCATTCAAGGTGGCTATCGCCTGTCCTATTTATTCACTAGCTGAAGTCTATCCTTTAAAAAGACCCAAAGGAATGTCTACAGGAGATTCCATTATTGCGTTTTATCTACAAGACAGGTTTGGCATTTTCATTTAATGTCTGTAAAACTGCTCTTTGTAAGTAGCATGTGAAACACAGAGATTAGTGTTGTTAATTTAATGCAGTAAGCTTAGAGTCTTTAAAAGATCCCATCTCCTTTTGAACTTTATGTTTAACTCACAAGGGGCCTGCACAGAGTTTTTCAGGAGAACAATAATTTTCCTACTTTATATATTAAGCAAATAGAAGGGCCAGAGAAAATACAAATACTTGGGCTTTGACATCAGCAGAAATAAACTTGATGTATGGCAAAGTGGGCCTTTTTATATTATTTTATTTTTTCTTATAAGCTTCTGGGAGAATGGGATGAATTTGCTCTATAGATCATGGCAGCAGTAATGCAGAGAGATGATCAGCAGTGCTGCGTTTGGGAAGCCTCTAATGAGGTAAAGGCTCTGCTCATTTGATGACTTAGAGGAAACAAAGGTTATGGACAAAGTGCTGCGCACCTTATCACCATCTGCTGCTCTGGATCAGTGACGGGCAGTGTGAGCTCATCAACCAATTATGTTCTTGGGTTTCAAAAAGCAGCAAAGTGGCGAGATTCTGTTTTTACCTTTAGTCATACCTTTTCTGGCAATATCTTCTTTAGCACCCGTAAAATGTTAGCAATGAAAATAAATTTGGTAGGCAGGAGCAACACCAGTAAATGCACTCGTGGAAATGCTGACAACAAAGTGGTAGCCTTTGCTGAATGTTTGTTTTGACATTTAGAAAAGTCTATCCCTTCTTAGGGTGTTTTTCTCCATCTGATATGAAAATTAGTTTCCCCCATCTGCATCACTGTAACTGAAAAATAACAAAAGGCCAAAAAGGAACATCGTGTTTTTTCCAGGGGAAGGATGAAGCTTTCACTGGCCCCATGAACTTGGCTGCAGAAGACCCTGCAGGTGGGAACTGAAGACTTGGAAAATAGAGGGTTTCTGGTTCTGGCAGAGTTTGGTGATCCTGCTGAAAGTGTGCTAACTGGGTGAGAGGTTTTCCGGCATGATATTCTTGTTCATTGCATACAACGCTCAACAACAGTCCCTCCTCCCCACAAAGAAATGCATCTATAGGGAGCGCCATCTGGCCAGCTGCCCTCTAGTCATGCGGAAAGCTTGCTCTGCACTTCTCTATCTGCCTCATTCTTATAGACGCAGCCTTTATTTATTTATTTTTGGCATTCATGTCACTAAGCTTTGACAAGGAATGACACAGGTTTCACAAAACAGAAGCAGTGATGATGGGCAGTGCTGACTATCTCTCAGCTTTCCCTGACTCCTGTCCAAATTTATAGTTATGCACTGTACCACTCTCTACGCTTGCATTTCTGTTCACTGAGAGCTTCATTGTGCATCCTACTGTTTTCTTTTCTCTTCTCACTATCCACATAAGGAAAACAAAGGTGAATGAGCACACATTTCACCCCTCCTCACTAGAAAGGCCATGGGCAGGGAGAATGTCTACACTAAGAAAGTTTTACTTTCCACTTATTCTATGAACTTTATGGTACATCAACTGGGCAAAGAGACCACATGAGAATAGGGAGATAATAGTAAACATAAGGGCAGCTTTTCTTTCTGAATCATAACATCAGTGACTAGTTGGGGTGAGGAACATTGCTGATCCTCTGATTAGCTTACTAAATCTTAACCAATGTATGCTATATGATGGTCACTAATAGCCAACTCATGCTACAGGCAAGTTAAGTGTTCTTGAGTTTAAATTAGGAGCCCCTCTCTCCCCTGGAAGACAAGACATGTCCATAATTTTCAGGATTTGAGGGCATATTAAATAAAAAAAGAACCAAAGAAGATCATAAAATTATTGTGATAATTTTGAAATTATATATATATATATATGATCTCAAAATATATATGAACAGTGCCATCAAGTTATTTATTGTACATTTCATATTGCATATTTAAAATAAGGTTTTTAATACTGTAGGTAGCATGGTCAGATAAAGAAATAGTACTTTAAGAATGTAATTTTTCAGTCTTTCCAGTATATTCCTGGGCAGTGCCCCCAGAGCACTGAGGATTACATAACCTGCCTGAAGCCACACAGATAGTAAATAGCAAAGACAGCAGATGGTCTGAGGTGTGTGACCCCAGAGCCTTTGCTTTTAATGGCTTTGCTATGCTAGCTCCCTGGCTGGATCCACATTCTGAACTTTTGCAGTCTATCATGAGCCATTCTGAACTTTCACATTGTAAAAGACAGAGAGAATTATGTATCAGACTTAAATATTTCAATGAAATAAATACTTTCTCAGTTCTTACCATCATTCCTCTCTGATTAAATTTTGGGTATGTAAAAGACAGGGTGGCTTTTAGTTGCTTTTATTTCATTTTGATAGAAAAGAGCTGCTGAAGGCCATTTCAGGTGCTTTAAGTTGATTAGTGCCCATTCCTATACTGCAGGGCAAGAGGGCTAGCCAGTGAATTTGAACTCAAAGAAGTTCTTGGCACTGAAGTTAGTTAGCTCTATTATCTAGGGGAAGCTGTACATCCTCTATACCTTTAGTTTCTTGCTAAGAAAACATTGTTGTTGTGGGAATGAGCCTTTACATGCAATGTAACTATCTAGCACAGGTTTGTGGGTCCAGGTGCTACCAGGCTTTTCTGAGATGTAAATGTCCAGAGAAGGTTTCAGAGCATGTGCAGAGAAACCTGAAAGGAAGTCATTGTATTCTAAAGGATCTTTAGAAATTAACAGGTGTGATATTCAACTAAAGATATTAGGCTGTAGCACAAATCAGGCTGTGAACAGAGGTTCAGGTCCTGTGTGAGTCAATTGGCAAAGCGCCATAGCTTCTTACAAGAGCAAGGCTGTGCTGTGAAAAACACGAAGAAGGCAGGTAGCAAGAGTCCTTGCTTGCTCACAGCTGGCCTCAGCACATCCAAGGGAGCAATTGCCATCTCAAGTAACCAAATCCTTACACTACCCCACCCCTGCTACCACCACACACAAATTTCTGCTTTCTCCATTGTGTACAACCTTAACTTTTTGTACTTAGAAGCCTGTCCTCACAACTAACATGCACACCCTGGGAGAGGAATTTGTTAAAGAAGATTGCAGTCACCTTGAAATGAATTTTAATTTCATCCCTGTATAACTTTAGTCCTCAAAGGGATTTAGAATGTGAGGTAGAAACCGTACTGACAAGGACTACAGAAACAGTTTAAAAACCAATTTACAATGAGTTTACAGGTCTTGTCTAGAAGAATTGCCTTTTATCCCCCGATGTTATAAAGCAGCTCTCATTCTAAGGCCTTCTTTAAGCTTCTCCCAGATTGTGAGCCTCAAATCTGTCCAATTGCAAGCTCTTTTTCTGGGTAGGTAGCCATTATGTCAACATTTTAAAAACAGTCATTGATTTCTTTAGCTGTGTTCAAATCAGAAATATAAATTATATCTGCTGATATATGGTTTATTTACCAGAGCAAAATTATGAGACATACTGATTAAGATCTGTATTAGGAATTAGAAAATTCTGGAGGATGCTGGTCAATATATTTCTCATATCTTCCTCCTGCTTTCCTATGTACCAAACTCCTTTGTATATGCAATGCCTGCCTGAATATTTCCTATGGTTAATGTTTTAGTCCCCTTATTGATTCTACATGTGAGATCTGTGATTTTTAAAAGTTAGCACATATAACTTCAAAGCTGTTACAATTGTTTTTATATAGAAACAATTATTTTAGATCACAATCCAAAAATTACCCAATGATAGAGTTACGTAGGAGGCCTAAGCAGAAAGAAGTAGGATGCTAATTAATACCGCTCCTTGCTATTCTCATCGCTGGGGTGGATTACATAATGCTAAATTTATAATTGGAGGCACACTGCCAGTGCTCTGTAGCAAATAATTTCATGGGCAGATGTTAGGGAGCTCATCTTTCTGGTAGTAAGTGCTTATTTTTTATTTCATGGTATGCATGGCTATGGATAGTTTGCTATTGTGAGCTGAGGAAAGAGAAACATGTATCCAGATGACAAACTGTGACTTTGAATGATTTATGAACAAGTTCTTAAAGTTATTGGTAGAAATGAAGAGAAGATATATTTTTTTCATCACTTGAAAAGGTTTTAAGAAAAAATTGAAGCAAATGTCAGTATCATTCCAAGATTGACAGGCCTGTGAATGAGAACTATTCCAGATCTCTCCCAACTTTTCTATTTAGTTAAACTTCAGGAAGAAGGTGACAGGGTGTTTAACGTCCTCCACAGGAGCTGTTCACAAATGGATATGCCTTTGGTCCAGGTGGGACATGCAAGCCTTCATAGCCTTCTCTGAGCCTAGGACTGTTTCTGAAATGCCTATGGACCACTCAGCCTGTCTTGAATTTCCTCTGACTTGAGAGTTCTCCCCATAGTAGGAAAGTTGCCCTGTTTCATTTCAGACCAAAGTTGTTTTTTTTTTTTTCTCTTGAGACCTAAAGGCTTTCATTTTTCCCACACGCTGATGTGCAATGGTCTTTTCCCTTTGCCTAATGACAAACATATTTTGTACTTCATTAATTCTCTCTCAAATTCTTGTACTTCTGAAATCAAAGAATAAACAATCCCACCCCTTTTGCTGAGTGTAAAAAGAAAGTGAGGGTAGGAGCTAGTAAAAAAGACTTTTCTGGAATCTTCTATGGTGTAGATGTGTGTGAGTGACCCTGAACTAGTTCTGTTAGCCCGTGTCTGTGCAACTTAGATGGATCTAATAACAAGAATCTCAGAGGATGGGATTCTTGGTCCAATAGGATGTATGAAATTGAGATTGCTATATAATTGACAATGATAATTGTCATGGTTTCATCAACACAGCCACCAATGGAAAATAGGATTATGTTCCAAATTAGACCCCCATCACACCTTCAGTTTAGGGGAACTCTAAACAAGTCAGAGTAATGGAGGCAGAATCCAAATTCAGAAGGCAATGCTGGTCTTCATGTCCTACCAGACATGGTTACTTTGCTCATTCTCATGCTGATACCTTTGTCCAGATGTCAGAAGAACACATCAGCCCTCTGTGCAATTCCCTGGAGCTACACTCGCCTTAGTCTTCTCCAGCTATCCTCTGTGACTTCCCATGATACCTGCTCTTCAGGGGATATTTGAGAAGATGTGTGGGTAGACCAATGGAAAATAAAATACAGTTCATATATTACACTTGATATGAATGTTCCTAAATGTACAAATTAATTTAGATGAGAAGTATGAGTTTAAAGTAGAGTACACAGTGTACAGAACAATTATAACCCAATGAACCAAAGTTAATGCAATGTTGTTTTGTGCCAGGTACTGAGATAGGTCACTGGAGAGAGGGGGAGGAAAATGGCATATCCACCCTGCTTTTTCTAGTAAAAGAGGCAAGAAATAAAGTATGTATCTTCTTTTTATATATGTGTGAGTGTTATATTGGTAAAGCAATAAGAGGATACATAGGGTAGAGGACCTAACTTGATGGACAAGTCCAATTACTTTTAATAAAAGAAACATTTAAATGGAGTCTGATGCATATTGATCAAGGAGTACATTCTGGGATTAGTTTGAGAAAAACTAGGGTAGGAAAAGACAGACATACTGAGCAAGTGGTGACTATCCCATAGCTAGAGTATGGCATGCAAATAAACAGAAAGGGTTGAAATTCTTTTAACAAAAATCCTGTCAAGTACTTAATGTAAGTCTAGCCTTACCCAGCCATTTACTTATTACAACTTTACAAACGAAAGCATGAGAGCCCAAGGATATTAAGAGCACACATGAAAGCAAGAGCTAGAAGGTAATGTTTAATGTTTGAAACTTGTTTCTATTATGGTAATGGTATGCTCTTTCTACCCTGAGATCTGAACAAAGACAACAGCCACAGTGATCAATTGTTATGTTTTTTATTATTATTATTCTTTTAACATTTGTGGTGTGTGTGTGTGTGTGTGTGTGTGTGTGTGTGTGTGTGTGTGGTGTATGCAATTGTGTCCACATGCATACATATGTGCCTGATCATGTTCTTGCCCGTGTTGCTGTTTGGAGTCTAGAGGTTAGTGCAAGCTGTCTTCTGCCATTGGTCTCTGCCTTGTTTTCTGAGAGAGGATAGAGATCAATCTGTTATCTCTATCCTGGATCCTGAAATGTAGATACTAAATAATAAACAAGTAATGTTTCATATACTTTTTAGTCTGAGGTCTGAACATAGACAATAGCCACAGTGAACCACCGCAATTTGTTTTTTATTTTAATTTTAAAACTTAACATTTGTTGTGTGTGTGTGTGTGTGTGTGTGTGTGTGTGTGTGAGAGAGAGAGAGAGAGAGAGAGAGAGAGAGAGAGAGAGAGATTTCAATAAAATTTCAGTCAATATTCAGGCTTTAAATATATTTTTAAATTATTTGACTTTCACAAGTATGTGTGAACATGTGTGTGATATGAAATTGTGTGCACATGTGTTAAATTTGCAAGATAGTTTTGTAATAATATCTACCTCATATGGCCAGTGATGTAGAGCTATATACTAAGTTTCCAAACTTATAGATGCTCTAAGATTTAAAAAAAAATGCAGCACCGTATAAAGAACAGGAATGCATTCTGACTTTCACAGTTCCTTTATTTCCTCCGGAACCAGTCTTTGAGAACCAGTTTCATGCAATCTCTGTATCTTGCTCAGGCCAATCTGAAAGGATGGCCTGTCCTCACAGAGATGCAAGATCTTAGCCATCTCAGAAATCTGACTTGCAGTGTATTTCTTTTGTCAGATGTATAGTGTGCTCCCAGTAAATAGTGTGGGTTAACTGAATCAATGCATATACGAATGAATTAATGAATGACCAAATGTAATTATATATAGATAAAAATTTGTGATTATCATGTGCTGTAAACTCTGCATCCTGTGATTCAGATGACTTGTCAGCTCATGATGATAGACAGTTTTCTACTGTGTACCATTACATTTCTTGTTCAATAGGACCATTTTTAACATAGCTTTGTTTTATGTTTCTTTTTAAAAGTTCCAAATTATTAGAGGACCTAAAATCTACTTTTTGCAAAATTTTAGTATACAGTATGTTATTAACTATAGTTCTCTTTGTGTTCCATTCTACATAATTGCAAGCTTGCTGTTATCAAGAAAAAGAAAACCATATAGAGTAATAGATATGCTAATTTCTCTTGCTTAAGTAATAATTTCACTATGTGTATGTATGCATTTTAATTTTAATTTAATTGTTTTATTAGCATGTGCATAGAGTATATGCATTGTGTGTGTCTGTGTGCATGTGAAGGTGCATGCTTGCCATGTCATGCACATGGAGGTCAGAGAATAACTTTCGGGAGTTGGTTTTTTCCTTCTATCTCAGTGAAGCAAGGTATCTTGTTTCTAATGCATCATGTACTACTGCTGGTGAGCTGGCCCTGGAGCATGCTGGCTATTCTGTGTCCAACTCCTACATTAACCTAGGAGTAATTTGATTACAGATGTCTACCATCACACTGGGTTTTTAAATAGTGTTTCGGGGGATTAAATTCAGGCTAGTCAAGCTTGAGAAATAAGTGAATTTACTCACTAAACCAAGTAACTGGCCTCACTATGTATATATTTGTACATTTAAAGCATATTGTAGGCCTTAAACATACATAATTTTTAAAAACCCAGTAATAGATCCTAAAGAAATCAATTATAAGCTTATATGTGTAAATTTTTATATGTAACAAATAGTAGTATATTTAGCTTCTAGCATACCATTGCCAGTGGAATTTTTAACTCTAAGGAATATTAACTTTGATTTAATGTCATTAGCATTATTTTCAATGTTTTTTTAAGATAGGAATTAAAATAAGTCACAAAGTGGCACAGGCTGAAATACCTAATTCATTCAGATTTTAAAACTTGGATTCCTGAAAATATGGCATCCAAAACATTTTTATACTAATTAGCTTTCCTTGTTCACTAAAATGATGTTTGAGCATAGCAGCCTCTCTGCATCTCCAAGATCATTTTAATTGTAGTCAAATACCCTTCTGATTGCAAAGCAACTAGAGCTAATATTTTTCTCAAGTAAATCTCTAGGTGAAATCCACGGCACTAATCTAGTAATTAATGGTTCACTTCATGATGTGTTAGTTAGATTTTGCATATTGGTTGGAACACTGGGAATGAATCTATTTATCAACTCACTTTTATCCTTAGGATACATTAGCAAGCTAGGTTCTGAACCTACCTACCACAGACTAGTTCTTGTAAGAGAACACTTACAGAATCACGGAAGCCCTAAAGTTGAGAAGATTTCGATCAACTGTCCTTTCTCAAGAGAATCTTAGGCAACAGCATGATGGAACTCAGGCCTCTTCCTCTCAATCTATCATCTATGACCTCTTCTGTGTACCTGCCAGCTATTTGCTGCACCCAATTAAGGCATGTGGCATTGAAGAATGTGGCTGGAGCTTTACTGTATTTCTCTGCATGTGATATGGCAGAAAATACATCTCTAAGATAAAGTGACAAATCCTTCTTATGATGTAAATTGTGTGTCAGTTTCTTATCACTGTGCCCAAAATTTCCAACAGAAACAATTTTAGGGAGAATGGATTCTTTTGGCTATGGGTAGTCCATGAGCAGTTGGCTCTGGGATCTGTCTCTGGGATCTGGACCAATGAATGCTAAGGTAAAGCATCATGGCGGGGAGCATATGGTAAAGGAAAGCCACCCTCACCCACTTCACGTAAATAAGGAAAGGGGAAGAGATAGATAGGGGTGTGTGTGTGTGTGTGTGTGTGTGAGTGAGAGAGAGAGAGAGAGAGAGAGAGAGAGAGAGAGAGAGAGAGAGAGAGAGAGAATGTATCTGCCTGAGAAAGGTTAAAGTTTTGGAGGAGGTGCCCCATGACTTACTCTGTAGCCCAGATTGGCTCAAACTCACTGTATGGTATAGTATAGGATGGCCTTGAACTCACTGTAGTACACTGTGACCTCAAATTCATGGCAACCCTCTCACCTCAGCCTCTCATGTATGAGAATAGAATACATGAGCTACTGTGACCAGCCATTTATATATCTTTCTATATAATTATGGTCAAACTATTTGTTGAGGCATCAATAACATTTGTGTCTTTTATTTTTATGAAGCCTAGTTAGTGTTTATTAAGATATTTTTAACAACATTTTTTAAGCACTGGAGTTGAGAGAAAGACAGATATTCAGGAAGAAAGCAAGACTCAACTGAGAACATAGATAAGGGCTTCCCAAAGGAGACTTTCCTAATAGCACTTCTCTACTGGCTGAATTCAATTCTAGGCAGGCAAGTTGAATGAGCCCAAAGGACTTCAGGTGTTATTTTACATGCATGTATGTGAACCCTCCCATACTGTCACAGAGAAAACCTCATTCTGAGTCCATTTGTTCCCATTTTGCAGCTAAGGTGATCTGCTGGTTAATTTTAACAGTCAACCTAACACAACCTAAACTCATGTGGGAAGAGATTCTCAATAAGGAATTGACTACTTCAGTTTAGTTGTGGGCATACCTGTATATCAAGTTTAGTTGGTATAGGAAGACCCAACCAATTGTGAACTGCACAGGCAGGGGCTTCTGAACAGCATAACAGAAAATAAAATTTGCTGAGAGCAAGCAAGTTGGCCCATGTGCAAATAGTTCTCTCTGTACTTTACTTTCCCTTTATGTGGTTAGCTGTTTGAGTTCCTGCCTTGACTTCTTTTCAATGATGAACTGAAATCTGGAATTGAAAGGCAAACAAACTATCCCTTAGGTTGTTTTTGCTGGGTTTTTTTTTTTATCATAGTGACAAATAATATTATGAGAGTTGCTAAGGCACACTTTTAACCTTCGGTTTCTTATGGAAAAGAAGGAACATTTGCTGTTATTAATTTTATGATTAACAACAGTGCTGGCAGTTATGATGATAAGGGAGGAATACCTTAGTGCCTGAACATGATGTGAGGACTGTTCTGTATGTATGTTTAATCCTTGTGTCAACTTTATTGCTCAATAATTCTGTCAGATATAAGAAAATGAGGATTAGAAATGACTATCTTTGCTTAAGATTATTCACCAAGTATAGGATTGGGAAAAGGAGTTTATTGTATGCTACCAGATCTGCAGATATGCTAGCACAACAAAGTATATGCCAGAAGATAATCAGCCAACAGAGGCAAGGCATTAAAATTCAGGAGCATTCTTCATTTTATTTAGTTTACAGCAATCCATAAGACTTTGTGGGAGATTTGGAAAGCAAATGATGTACGAACAGTGCCAAAAAGTTTCAGCTGTGCCTTCCATTATTGTATCATGATTGTTCACTGTGATTAGCATTCATTGGCTCCTCATATTATGATCATTTGTGATACTAGAATGATATTTATTGATCTGGGCCAAAGGAAGTTTCCTGAAGGAATGAAAATTCCAGCCCTGACCAGACTGGATAATGAGTCAATTGAAGTAAGTGTATATATAGTCAGGCATGGGGACAGTAGTGGTGGTAAGTAGCAGCCTAACTGTGCAGAATGGCTTGTACAAAACTACAAGATGCTATATGATGGTACAGAAAGGAGCCATATCATCATGACAGCTGCCACAAAGAAGAGTAGCAAGAAGAAATACCACTCTGCCATTGGTACATTAGTGAGCAGAGAACACAACATCAATACTTACATGGAGGGGTCTTTATGAAGGGTACCTGGAACAAAGGATGTAGCTCAGACATTCATGTGTGCTTAGCCTGCATGAGTTTCTAGCTTCAATTCTCAGCACTCCCACCAAAAAGTAAAAGGTCAAACACTACCAGTGACCCAGAGATGTCTACAAAAACGTCATTGTGAGTCACAGGCTCTCACAGGGGAAGGTCATGTGAGGAGGAGGCAGTACTGATGGAAATGCTTCTATAAACCAAGGAAGGACCAACTATTGCCCATAGGCATCAGAAGCTGTTACAAAGCAGGGAAGAAATTCTTCTTTCTAACCAACAAAATGAAGTTACCCCGAGAATGAGAAACCACCTTGATCTTGGATTTCTTACCTCCAAAACCTTTCCATTCTTTAGGATAAACAGTTTGGGATACTTTATTATAGTAACTCTAGAAAACTAATATGAAGATTAAGGTGTTCAAAAGCATACAGCTTTGTACATGAATCTCAGAATTATTTAAGGACATACTGACCTCTACCAACTAGTAAAATAGCAGAAAATACTCAAGCTATTTTAGAGCTACCTAATTCATAATACTCAACATAGAGTAAAACACTTCTAGTGCTAAAATGTATAGGTTATGATCTATTTAACTTAACAAAAATACTTGACTTTTTCTGTTTGGGGGACATTGAGAAAGCAAGCATTTATTTAAAATATATGATATGGTATGCTTTCTAGGACATCGATGAAAAGCTGGGTTCTGAGAACAGAACTAAAAGCATGGACTCCATATGTTAGGATATAGGTTTTGGTAAATATTCTCTCATAGAATATTGTTACTCTAATCAACATCTACCATGAAATAATAGTAAAAAATGTGTATAGTTAAAAGCAAGGTCCTCTCAGATAACCTACCATTGCACCCAACTCATGGAATCCTGTGGTTATTGTTCTACAGGACCAGTACCTTCACATACTCCAGCAGGTCATAGATGAGGTAGATGTTAGGATGGGCCAACCCATGGCCCAGGATGTGGGTCTTGGTGGTAGCTGAGCTGGTCAGTTTGGGCCACTGGGACCACTCTCCTCAGGTATACACTTCCTGATACACCACAACAGCCAATGCCACTAGGATGAACAAAGAGGTATTCGAAAGACAGAGGAGAAAGGTGGTTTCTTTTTGTTTTGTTTTGTTTTGAATTGATTTTTAGGAGTTTCTTTTTGGGGAGATGGTGTGGGGGTGAGGGGAGGATATGGAGGGACTGGCAGGTGGGTAGGATTGGGATACATGATATGAAATTCCCAAAGAATCACTAAAGAATTATATATATATATATATAACACAATTATATCTATATCTATCTTTCTATACCTATATCTATCTATATCTATCTATCTATCTATCTATCTATCTATCTATCTATCTATCTCTATAAAAAAAAAAAAAACTCTATAGATATATATAGAGAGAGAGAGATAGAGAGAGAGAAAGAGATAGAGAGAGAGAACAAGCATGGTCATAGCATAGTTGTATCAACATCATCATCTTTGTTGCTATTATGTTTGTTTTCTTAGAGTTGGAAGATAGTGCTATCCTTTGTCTGGTGGTCCCTCCTTGGTGGTGCAATGTATTGGCACTGTCTGGTACTGTTCCCTCATTCCTCATTTCTCACCTTTGATGGGGCATGATGATCAGATGGCTGTGACTAGTTCTTTGGCTTGCACTGTAGATTACCTATTAAGTAGCCATCTTCCCAGTCAGTGAGGCATATGGTCAGCACTTCCAGAGCTTAAAATAAATTTACATTTTAACTTGAAATTTTATTATGTAAAAGAGAGGTCACATGGGGGTTTAATCTTGTTATTTATTATGTTGCACATATCTACTTGAGGCCTTCTGGCTAGGAGAGTGCATTAGGCTCCTGGGTCTTCTTTTTAATTGACAATGCATAAATATTCTGGGTGAGGTCATTCTAGGATGTGGCATCCACAATGAACTGTACAGAGTACAGGAAAGGAGAGAAAAATCAGAATCAACTTGCCCTTACTTTTCCTCCAGATCTATCATTTCAGTTTGTTTTATTTTTTTCCATTAAATGTCTATTTATCCCTTTCAAGTTAGATGTTTCCATGCGTACTTGAGTAATGGTGAAAAAGAGAACCTAGCCCTGGATGGTGGAAGCAAAAATTACCCTTTAGTTCTGACAGGGTATAAGACATCCCTTTTCTAGGCTGATGTGTTTCTGTCCCAGGCACCTAACATCATGAATAAAGTGTGGAACAGAATTTTAATAGTACTTTCTTAAGTGACTTGGCAGATAGCACATGAGTAAGACAATTAAAATAATAAATGGAGCTAAGACAGTAGTTCAGTCATAATATATTTTCCCATGCAAATATAGGGGCCTGAGTTCTAGCCTCAAAATAGTTAAAATGCTAGGTATAGTGATATATGCTTATCACCCAGAGCTGGGGAGGCAGATAAGTATGTATCCATGACAATGAAGATATTATCTGGATAAGATGCTCATGAGATCCAGGCCAGTGAAAGGCTTTGTCTCAGAAAACACAAAGGGAAGTGAGTGAGAAGTATTATCTGTGGTTAACCTTTGACAACATGCATATGTACTTATAAAACACACACACACACACACACACACACACACACACACA
>CABHPH010141280.1:23024-44576 GCA_902168325.1 Peromyscus nudipes | reverse complement strand
GTGGAGGCCGGAGTCGGGGACGAGGGGCTGGATCCTGGCCGCAAGAGTTCGTTCTCCCTGAAGCTTTGGAGGATCCTTGGTCGTTGGGACTCTGGGGGATCACAGTGGGGAACGGAGGTGGTGCGGTCAGAGAGGCCACAGCTACCCATACTACTTTATACCCTGAGTGAGAGAGAGGCAGGATCCCTGTAGGGTGGACAGGCTGCGGAGAGCAGCGTCTCCTGGAGGCCTAGCCTGGGAGTCCAGAGATACTTGGCGACCTTGGTGAGGATGCTTGGCCCATCCAGAGGCAGCCGAATGCCAATAAGTTACAGTGGAACACAGCTGTCACCAGGCCACAAATAGTCGCTGGGACTTGACCGGTGTATGCCCTCGTGCGAGGTAAAAGGCGGGGAAATCTGCTCAGGATCTCCTTGATTGATAGTGAAGTCGCTGCCAGGTCTCCAGGAAGAACTCAAGTTCCCTTGAGGAGAGCAAGGCAAGGTGTTAGGAAGTTAGACTGGCCATATGAGCATCAGGTAGAGGGGTCAGTAGCCTTTGTGCCCAGGCTGGGTCTGGGTGTTGGGTCCTGGAATCGCACAAGTAACGAGGAGCAGACCACCGAAGTTTATTAAGCAACTTTATTCAAGAACACCGCGGTGGGAAAACTTCTAACTAGTTAGAAAATTATTTGGTTCTGTGACCCGGAGAAAGAGCTATAAGCTTCTTTTTATAGTCAAAGGTTATACACAGGACAGAAAGTAAATGGGATTCACAGCATCTTGGCGTCTGAGCGTCTAGGGAGTGTTATCATCTGAGCTTGATCTCAGGAATGTTGACCTGAGCTCCAACTACAGGATTTAAGACCTCTGATTACAGGGTGTTAGTTCAAAATGTTTACATAGTCCGTGGGTTCCTTTAAAAAGCCTTTCCCTTGTCTGGGAGAATGCAGGGCAAAGGGTTTTCAAAGAGGCTATTAGTCCTAATACAGAAATATGCATATAGGCTATAAGCATACAATTTTTTCATATTCCTTGGCTCTTCACGGGAACTCTGAAGAGCATCGGCTCACCAGTACTTCTTCAGGTCTCCTTCACCCCAGTATTTCCTTTACTTAAGCTTTCTCAATAGGTAGGTAGTGTTTCCTGTGGAGTCCCCTTCAGTCCTTCCACAGATGCTGATTTTTTTAACAATTGCACTCCCTAGGAGAGTCTTTTCTGTGTTTGAGACTGGGTACTGTGGGTAGTGGTCCCTTGCATGAGATGGACAGGCAATGGTGAAGGAAATCAGCAGGAGTGCCCTGGATAGTGGAGACTTGGAAACCAAATCGAACCTGGAAAGGGAAGTTAGATTCAGGGACAGAGGTTTCTGAGAAGAGGCCACAGAGTAGAAAACATGAAATTGGGCTAGCATTTTAGAGTCCCGGAGAAGAGATCTGGGGGATATGGCAACTGCAGGGGAAGCATCCTTCATTTGGTGAGGCTGGGGTGAGGGATGTGTTGAGAAACTTCAGTTAAACATAGGCAGGGCCATGAGGCTTAGGTTCAAGACCCCATCAGCCAGTTAACCAATTATCTTACTAGCTTGTCACCTGTAAGATGAGGGGCCATCAGTACCTTTACAAGTATGTAGGAAGCCCTCCACAAGCCAGCAAATGTCAGGCCAGCTGGACCTGTTTGGTATCTTGTGCTCCTTAAAACCTCAGGATAACAGGGCCTTCCAAGAGGAGGAAGTGAAGGTTCAGAGAGGCTCTAACCTGCTCAGGGTAACACAGTTTATAAAAGCTATGGAACTTCATTTCAGGAGAGTAACTCAATTTACCAGGTAGTTAAGGACACTGCAAATGAGGATTGGGTTTTGAACTATTTTTCCAGGAAGTACTCACAGTTTTCAGTGGTACAAGTGATTATCAAATGACTGTTTCTTGCTCAAAGAACTAGATATAAATTTTCCTGTATCTTTGGCATATGTCTCTGAGTAGATTAGAAAATGACCTTGATAAGCAAATTGTTGTCTTAACGAGTTTCACTAAAGGTAAACTAATCATTTGTGCTTATCATTGAGGAAAGTCTTGCCAATATTGTTTTTATAAGAATATTATCTCATGAAAGGTATTTAGGGGCTTTAGAAAACTGCTAAGAATGAAGCATAATTTGACTCTGTATGTCTGTGTGTGAGGTTATTTTTTTAAGATTCATTTTGTTTTTAATAATGTGCATATGGGCATGTGAATACAGATGCCTGAGAAGTTAAATCCCCTAGAATTAGAGTTAGAGGCAGTTATGAGTCACCCAATGTGAGTGCTAAGAATTAAACTTGGGTCCTCTGCAAGATCAGTATGTGCTCTTAACTGCTGAGCCATCTCTCCAGCTCTGTCTGTGTACTTTGTTTGCTTGCTTGCTTTCGTTTTTTTTTGAGATAGGTTCTCATATATAGTTCAGGCTAGCCTCAGAGTTGCTGTGTAGCTGAGATTGGTTTGAGCTGATCTTCCTGTCTCTGCCTTTTTTTTTTTTTTTAAAGATTTATTTATTTATTATGTATACAGTATTCTGCCTGCAGGCCAGATCTCATTACAGATGGTTGTGAGCCACCATGTAGTTGCTGGGAATTGAACTCAGGACCTCTGGAAGAACAGCCAGTGCTCTTAACCGCTGAGCCATCTCTCCAGCCCCTGTCTCTGCCTTCTAAATGCTGGATTGTACATGGGGTTAAAGATCACACTACCACATCCAGCTGCTATTTGAATCTTTCTTTTTGAGAAAAGTTGGGTTTGTTAATTACTATTTATCTTCTCAAGAACTAATGTAACCCTCATAATTTCAAGTCCTTTTCCTTCAGGGATTATTTGTACATGAACTAATTAATTCTTGTTTTGTTTTCCAAGCTGTTCTTGGAATGAAGATGGAAAGTAGCACAGTTTTGCTGGAATCCAAATCTTCACCGTTGAACCTTCTGCATGAGATGCATGAGCTCCGACTTCTGGGCCATCTGTGTGATGTCACAGTCAGTGTAGAGTATCAGGGTGTCCGTGAAGACTTCATGGCCCATAAAGCTGTGCTGGCAGCCACCAGCAAGTTTTTTAAGGAAGTGTTCCTGAACGAGAAGAGTGTAGACGGTACCAAGACTAATGTCTGTTTAAATGAAGTTCAGGTTGATGACTTTGCTTCATTTCTGGAGTTTGTCTATACTGCCAGGGTGCAGGTAGAAGAAGATCGAGTGCAGCGGATGCTAGAAGTGGCTGAAAAGCTAAAGTGTTTGGACCTCTCTGAAACATGCTTACAGCTAAAGAAGCAGATGCTGGAGTCAGTCCTTTTGGAATTGCAGACTTTCTCTGAGTCTCAGGATGTGGAGGCCAGCAGTGGCCCCCAGGTGAGTGTGACCCCCAGCTCCAAAGCAAGTGTACCAGGAGAGGATGCTCACTCCAATGGTGTTGTAGATTCCTCTGACTATCCCATAGAGAGATTGGACAATGCCCTTTTGCCAGAAACGCCGTCCAGGAAGTGCAAGGAGAAACTGGACAAGAAGAAAGATGTGGCTAAGCCTCCCTACCCTAAAATCGGAAGAGCTAGTGGGAGGCTGGCTGGAAGAAAGGTGTTTGTGGAAATCCCTAAAAAGAAATATACAAGAAGGCTCCGAGAACAGCAGAAAAGTGCAGAGGAAGCTGCAGAGAACGACAGGTGTCCCCAGGACCAAACCCCAGACGATGAAAAGACAGAGACGGAGCCAGCTTCCAAAAGTGAGGCTTGCCCTGCTAGTGTGGAACTGGAGGAAGGCCTGCAGAAACAGGAGGGGATGAAGGAGGAGGAAGAAGGGAAGGATGGGGAGAAGAAGAGTAACTTCCAGTGCACAGTCTGTGAGAAGTCCTTCCATTATGAGAAGAGTTTCCTGAAACATATCAGGCTCCACTACGGTGTGACCACGGAGGTAGTGTACCGATGTGACACTTGTGGCCAGACCTTCGCCAACCGCTGCAACCTGAATAGCCACCAGCGCCACGTGCACAGCAGTGAGCGCCACTTCCCATGTGAGATGTGTGCAAAGAAGTTCAAGCGTAAGAAGGATGTGAAACGGCATGTGCTCCAGGTGCATGAGGGTGGCGGTGAGCGGCACCGATGTGGCCAGTGTGGCAAGGGCCTGAGCTCCAAGACTTCTCTGCGGCTGCACGAGCGCACACACACGGGTGACAGGCCCTATGGCTGCACCAATTGTGAGGCCAAGTTCTCGCAGCCCTCAGCGCTCAAGACCCACATGAGGTGCGGCTGCCTGGGAACATTGCTGTGTGGAGCAGGGCTGGCCTGCATGCAGGGATGTGGGTTCCCAAGTGCTAAGGTGCACTGGGTGTTGGAGATGGCTTTAGGACTTAAACCAGCATGTCTGTGTCTGCTGATCTTTATTTCCCCACTGGTGCCGTCTACGGCTTGGGAAATTGAGGCAACTTTGAATCCTCTCTGGAGGTGTGGAAGTCTGGGAAATGGTTCTTCAGCTTCTCCTTTGGCCCTGTCTCCCAAGCATAGAGGCCCTGGCACAGCAGAGCCATCTAGAACTCTGGGTGCTGTGTGCCTCCAGGGGCTATGTACTTGAACAAGAGCTGGGCTTTTTCTTCACTCAGTTCCAGTGAAGTTCTGTGAGGTGATATGTCGTGCTGTAGGGCACTCCTCTAGTGGTCTTTTAGTTCTTAGAGCTTGGAAAGTGCCATTCGTTGGTTGATCTAAGAATGAGGATCTAAGAATCAGACAACACTTTTTAATTTTTTTAAAAAGATGTGTTTGTTTTTATTTCATGTATATGGTGTTTTGCCTGCATGTATACCATGTAAATGCCTGGTGCCCTCAAGAGGTCAGAAGGCAAATGTCAGATGCCCTGGAACTGAAGTAACCAATGGTTGTGAGCCACATGTGGGTGCTGGGAACTGAGCGCTGGGCCTCTGCTATAGCAGCAAGTGCTCATAACTGCTGAGCCATCTCTTCAGCCTCTGAATAATGCTTTCTATTTGTTTTCAGACTATAGGTGGATAGTGAGTTCTTATATTTAACTTCCTTTATAGTTTTTTCTTTGTTGTTGTTTTAGACCAGCAGATCTCAACCTGTGACAAGTCACAACCTCTTTGGAGGGGTTTCCAACGACTTTTTCAGAGAGGTTGCATATCAGATATTTACAGTTCACAAAAGTAGCAAAATTACAGTAATGAAGTAGCAATGAAAATAATTTTATGGTTGGGGGTCACCACAATATGAGGAACTGTATTAAAGGGTCACGGCATTAGGAAGGTTAAGAACCACTGTTTTAGGCAGTTTCTTACTGTTTCGTCCTTGTTGGTCTGAACTGGGCTACATAGACTATGCTTGCTTTGAATTTTCAGAGACGGGCCTGCCTCTGCCTCCCAAGTGCTGGGATCAAAGGTGTGGGCCACTTTATACTTCTAAGTCTATACGTTCTCATACCAGTCAAGCAGTTGAATTTTCTACTGTACTCTACCTTGGCTTTCCAATCTTGAACAGACTGTGGGGAGGGAACAAGGTGTCTGTCATCTTTCAGTTTGCCTGAGTTCAAAGTACTTGTGTGGAATGTACTCCGCAGATCATGGCTGAGTGCTACACCATGCTGATTGTAACTGAAATACTCCTGTGTGGTTCTCAGCAGCTTGAGAGCAGTTTCTCTCTTTAGACTTGACTGACTGGTCATGTGTTAGGAAATGATGGTAAAATGTTCAGTCATATGGTACTTTGTCAGCAGAAGTTCCTAAGGTTATTCCAAATGAGGAAGCTTCAAATATTAAGTGATACCCTTTAATACTAAAATATGCGAAGGCACACTCTCTGCCTTCCACTGCTTCTCAGCATAAATAAGGTCCTGAAGAGATGTAGGAGCTGCTCAGTGGTTCTACCCTGGTATGTGGAACTAAGTGGAGATATCAATCATTGGATCTTGCACAGAAACTCCATTTGTGTTGGGATGTATGGTAAACTCTTTTTTGTTTGTTTGTTTGCTTCCCCCACCCCCCATGGGGTTTTTCTATATAGCCCTGGCCATCCTGGAACTTGCTCTATAGACCAGGCTGGCCTCAAAATCAGAGATTCACCTGCGCCTGCCCCCCAAATGCTGGGATTAAAGGTGTGGACCACCCCCCAACCCCCAGCATATGGTGAACTCTTGACCTGCCCAACCAGTCATTTTTCTCAGCTGTCTTGGAGGAAATGATTTTTGCACAATACAGAGGAAATTGGAAATTGTATTGCAAAGTGACCTTTGAAATATGCCCTGAGTTATCATCTGAATGTTGTACTTTCAGAATTCATACAGGGGAAAGGCCTTTTGTCTGTGATGAATGTGGTGCAAGATTCACTCAGAACCACATGCTGATTTATCATAAAAGGTGCCACACAGGTAAATACCCACGCTCTTGTGATTGACTGTCTTTCCTAGCCATAGAAGAAAACTGCAGTTGCTTATTAGAAGTTGGCATCCACCACAGCAGTGCAGGGTATGAAGCTTTTCCATCTAGTAAGAGAGGATTGCAGATGGACTTGCTGCCTGTACTGTGCTGTACATGTGGCATGGTCTGTGCCATGAGGCACTAAAACGGGGCACACAGGTCTTAGATATCTAGAGGTGTGAGACAGTTCTTATTGTTGTAACTCTTAGTCCATTTCCAGGAGTCTGTCCTAAAGAAATTATCCAAAAGCCTGAGAAAAGTGTGATCAGCTCTCTTCTTGCTATGTTTACTAACAGAACTGGGAACGACACAATGGGCCAACCTCAAGGAAACATTTCAGTGGGCTGGAAATCCATGCCCCAGCTCATGACATGGCCTCAGAGGAAGGCCTCTTAAATTGCACGGGCACATCTGTGCTTGAATGTTGACTATAGCAATGAACAGTTAAGCATGGTCAGTGCCAACTGTTGAAAACCTGGGCAGAAACCAGGAGCAAATACGTACATGATAATCAATCATATTTAAATATGAGATTATCTCTATTTCTAAAAATCATTGTGATAGTTTACCATGAGAGGGACAGTTTCAGTTAGCTTTATTCTGGTTCAGCATTGCAGTCCTGTGGTTGAAATGTTGATGTAACCCATATAGGGCACAGAACCTAGTCTATCACTGTATACTGTACGCACTCACCCAGGTCTTCCTTTGCTTACATTATTTACGTTTAAGCACTCACACAGGCGTCATGGTCACATACAGTCCTGACAGATGAGGTGTGGACCATGTGTTGCTGGAATGTAGACCACCAATGGAAGCTGTGGAGGAGTCAGTCTCACATCACAGACTTAACAAGACTTGGTCATTGTATATGACTGCTAATGTGTTAAAATTTTATGAAAGCCAATGTTTTAATGTATGTAAAGCCAGGGGCACACCAGTTGACTGTATGAGTGAGTTGGGAGAATAAACGAAGAACTTAAAAGTACAAAAAGTGAGGTGTCATTGAAATTGTCCTGTAGTCTAGTCAAGTTGACTGGTGTCGCTAGCCTAGAAGCTACCTGATAATCCATTGTGAAGGACTTTTTATTCTGATAGAGCTACAGAAACATTTGTTGAAAATAATCTAACAAATCCCTAAAGTTATAAAATTTTCTTATTTTCAGTAACTAAATTTATTAAATTTGAGCTGGCTGAACTGTAATCATTGATTCTAGTCCAATGGATTGCTGTTTGGATTTCCTAGGATATTCACCACTTTTAGCAAGTAGCAGGAGTAATATGTTTGATGTTTAATTAGAAAGTGTCCAATGCTGTTTGCCAAGGTGTAGAGAGAAGCCAGCTCTTCCGGGTGTTTTCAATGACTATTATTTCCACTTTTGTCTCATCTTTTCATGTAGGTGAAAAGCCTTTTATGTGTGAGACATGTGGCAAGAGTTTTGCTTCTAAGGAGTACTTAAAACACCACAATAGAATCCACACTGGATCTAAACCCTTTAAATGTGAAGTGTGCTTTCGGACCTTTGCCCAGCGGAATTCCCTTTACCAGCATGCTAAAGTCCACACAGGTATGGCTGCATAGTACCAGCGAAGAGTTCAGTCTGGCAAGGAAAACAGTTCACAAGTTTTAGATTTATTAGCAAATCACTTGGAGAGTGTTGCTTTGGTGTTATTATGACTATAATAACTTCCCAGGGATGACTGATAGTGGCTCAGAGTTTCCCAGGGTTTATTCTCTCATGGTGGGAAAAGCATGGCCAGGTTCATGGCAGCAGGAGCTTATAGGGGTTCCTCAAATTATGTAGACTAGAGAGAGCTAGCTGGAACCAGAGGCTAGTAGAATCCTAAAGATATGTTCTTCTTCCAGCCAGCCAGGAAGTAGACAGTTCCAGAAAGATTCCACAGCCTTCAAAATAGTGAACAGCATTAAGAACATGACCCTGTGAGGCACATTTCAAATTCATCCTGAATCAGAAGCGTTAGGAGACAAAAATGGTCAAACTTTGTTATAATAGCATTTTTAAAGTGATTTTTTTGAAGTTAAAGTATAATTACATATGATAGTATTTTTAAACCTTTTTACTTCCTCCAGGACTTATTATTGAACATACAGCCTTGTGCATGCTATATGAATGCTGTGCCACTACATTAATTCATGGACCCTATTTTTATGTCTTCTTTTTTGAGATAGATTTTCACATAGCCCTTTAACTTGTTATGTAGCCCAGAATGACCTTCAAATCCCGAGCTTCCTCCCTCTACCTCTCAAGTGCCAAGGTTACTGTTCTGACTTTCCACCTAGTTTTCATGCTTTTGAGTTTGTAGCTTCTGATTTTTTGTTGTTGTTTTAACTAAGTTTATTTTGTACAATATGTGGTGGGTGACTAAGTGCCCTGACACATGTGGAGGTCAGAGGACAACTTGTGGGAGCTGGTTCTTGCCTTTCACCGTGTGGGTCCTGCAGATTGAACTCAGATGCTCCAGCTTGGTGGCAGGTGCCTTTACTCACTGAGCCACCTGGTAGGCCCAGTTTGTGGTTTTGATAAAGTGAAAAGTGAGAACACTTTAGTATGCAAATGGGGGAGAGTCTGTTGGCGGCATGGGGTGTTTATTGAAAGGGCACATAGCTTCCTGTGGTATGACAGCTTGATTATGGATGTTTGTATGGATTCGCATCCTCCAGATATAAACAGGGATAAAGAATGGATGTTAGTGTACATACGTGCACACACACGTTATGTGTGTGTGTTTATTTAGGACAGTTTATTACTATGAATAGTAGGTTTGTATTTCACAGATACAGTGTCAGCTGCATACACAGAATTGACCTATTTTTGGTACAATTTTAAGTTCTTGGTTATTGTAGAATTATAGTACATTGGCGCTTCTGCCAGGTGTCTCTCCCTTGAGTCTTTGTAATATTGCTTTCCCTTTGGGGGAGCACTCAAGACTATCCAGGGAATGCAGATGTGTATCCAGAGTTAAATAAAGTGGACTGAAGATGTCATTGAGTAGTTTCCTTCTCTTTCTGTGTTCAGGAGAGCGGCCTTATTGTTGTGACCAGTGTGGGAAGCAGTTCACCCAGGTAAATGCCCTCCAGCGCCACCATCGAATCCACACAGGAGAGAAACCATTCATGTGCAATGCCTGTGGACGGACATTTACTGACAAGTCCACTCTCCGGAGGCACACCTCAGTAAGTGATGGGTAGGCTGCTTAAAAACAAAGCCCTCTGGTCTGTAGGTTGCTAACCCTGTAAACCTGTCATTATTCCGGTCCAGAGGGTCAGAGGTGGTAGCAGGTTCTCTCCTGGGGTGTCCTGCAGTGACATCCAGGGAATAAGGTAAAGGGCTAAGGCCCCCTTACTGCCAAGTCTGTGCCAAACACTTCCCTAAAGTGGCTGCTGTGCCAGGCAGATATTTGGTAATTAGTGCACTAGAAAGCACTAGAAAGCACTAGAAAGCAGATTTAAAAGGCAGGGAGAACTTTTGTTTCATTTCTTTAATATTTACTTTTTGATTGATAGACAGTCTAGCTCTGTAGTCCAGGCTGACCTCAGACTCATGCATGACCCTCCTATACACTATGGTTTTGTTTAATGAGTGTGTGCCACGCTGCCAGGCCCTAAAGAGAGCATGTTGTTTTAAAAGATGCATGTGTTATTAATAAATATCTATAAATTGGGAGACTTAGAGACACATGTAGTGACTTTCGTTTTGTTTTATTTGTAGATACATGATAAGAATACGCCGTGGAAGTCTTTCCTTGTCATTGTAGATGGCTCCCCCAAGAATGATGAAGGACATAAGACAGACCAACCCGATGATGAATGTGCATCACCCAAACTTTCAGATAGATTACTATCTTTTGGTGAAAATAGCCATTTTAACAACCTATTGGAAGTTCAAGGTAATGTGCCTGCCATGCAGGAGAATGGTTCTACAGACACTCCTTGCAAAGCCGTGGTGTCTCAGGATGCTCTGCTCACCACCGCCATCAGTGAGCTTAGTGAGCTGACTCCACAGACAGGCCCAATGCCTACACACCTTCCCTCATTGACCAACATGGAGTGAGAGCTTGAAGTTGTGTGCCAAACAGTCTGTGTGATTGCTGTATTCCAGGTAATGCCAGGGGCTAAGAAAAAAAGTTGTCTGTGCAAAGACACAGGCAAGACTGGCCTTGACATTTCCCCAAACTTCCATGACCTTGCATGTCTGTATCACACTTAAATCTTTTCCATAAACATTCTGATCTGCATGATCTCAGCTACATTTCATCAACAAACATGGCAGTTAGCATAGCTCACTGAACCCTGGTGTAGCTACACAGGTCAATCACACTAATGCTTGATTCTCTTGATGTCTAAACCACTGCTTGTCTTAATCACAGTACACAGCATTGACCCAGCTTAGGAAAGTGCTGTTTGTGGTCTCCTGGTCTTGCCCTGCCTTATACTTCCATGTGTGTTTACTTCACTCTGATCCTTTTAGGGCATTTTTCTACTAAGTTAAAGTAAAACTGGGGCCACTTATTTCAGCTGTTTCTTCCTTACTGAAATAAAAGCAAATTTGTTCTGGGGACCCTAAGATGGGACTGAAGAAGTAAATGATTGCATTTGTTCTTCCCCAACCCCCTATTTGTACTCACGAAAAGAGGAATGACAGATTGAACGTTTTCAGTGTAGTACCTCAGCATGTGTGCAGGTAGGGAGTCTGTCATAAAATTCAACCTGGGATGAGATGTGGCTGTTCAATCTCACTCCCTAAATCAGATTAAGTCAAAGCTATCCTACCAAAGAAGCTAGCAAAATAGTTGTCTCGTTTGCAGGGGCGTGAGAAGTGAAGAGGCGTCAGAGCATTTGACTAGTCACATTTGCACAACCACCATGTTGAGTGAGCCTGGCAAATCTCAAGTACTTCTGCCAGGCTTTTCTATAATGTCCAGAGTCCCAAAATACCCATTTCCATAGTGGACGGTGACGCAGACTAGTAACTGCTATAAATCCACCTCTTTAGGAGGGGCATGTAAGAATCTAGAGCGGTGGTTTTCAACATATGGGTAGTGACCCCTTTTGGGGTCAAACGATCCTTTCATAAAGTTGCATATCATATTTACATTACAATTAAGAGTAGTAGCATTAAAGGGTTACAGCATTAGGAAGGTTGAGAACCACAGATCTAGAGGATACCAGAAGCCTTGGCATGCTCAATTCCTATGCCTTAACAAATGGATAAAGAATGAGGAATGTTGTCTCAAATGTTCCTTTGACTTTCTTATGCTGAATTTAATTATTGCTCAACAAACTTCACTATGAAAATTGCAGTTTGTGGCATTTGCTATTTCTGATGTGTGGTTGCAGGGCGTTGGGTATGTGGACACTCGCTACCTGTGACCCTTAAGCATTAATTTTAAGAGCGCCTTAATGGGAGAATTATTCTGCTCTAGTTGATCTGTTTTTAACTTACTAACCTTGCTGTGAGAACACTGGTTTCTAGGAGGAAGGTATCTTAAGTTCAGGGTGAAGACAGAACACTATGATAGAAACTGAAAGTTCTTTCCTAGTGCTAACTTTGTGGTAACACCTTCAAAAAGCTGTTGAAGCCACCAAAAGGTGTTCTAGAAACTTGTAATATTTCAAACTTGCTCTTGAAGGTTCAGGGCTGAATTATCTCACATTCAGTTATGACCTGGCTCTCCTAGTTGTGTTTACAGACAAAAACAAACAAAACAATAGACTAATGACTGGCACATGACCATTTCAACTGGTTAAGAGCAAACCTGCCCAGCTGATGTACTGTGTTATGGAATAAAGTCATCTTGATGAGAAGGAATTTAAACAATAGATTATTTTGTTACCTACTGGAAGAACTGTCTTGAATTTGTTTCTTTAGAAATTCTAAATAAAATTGTTTAATGTTAATAAATGTCTTTGTAAAGGTTCTGCAATTCTAAATTTATTTACATTACTATAACAGGGTCTGTAGAGAAAAAGATTCTTAACTGAAATTAGTCTAATTTGTTTAATAGCATGAACATTAAAACTTAAAATCAGGGTCTGTAGACTTCTAGTTATATAATCACCACAGGTGATTGACTTAAGTTCTTGAACTCCACAGTGGCAGATAGAAGAATGGCCCCTGCTTAGCAGTAGCCAGTGTTGAAGTCACAGCAGGCACTGAGTGACCACTTTGCTATAAAGGTTTTTGTCTCTTCCCAAGAGAGTAAGGTGATCCCTAAGGACATAAACCTTGGAGTTATTACCACTTTGTGGTGTCTTCCTATCAATCAAAGAAGTTACTCTGTGAGAAAGCAAGACTGCCTTCAGTGAGTCGGTCCCAAATGTGTTCTGACAGCACACTACTCTCAGAGCATCAATTAGGGATACTGAAGAGGCCATCTGGTGCCATTCCAACCATTTTGAGTCACAACATAGTCCAAAGTCCAGAGGGCTCCACAGCCTTTGGTTTTACCAAAGTTTTCTGTAGTAGTTTAAAAAGTGGACCAGGAAGTAGTGAGAACCTTTGGATTTCTGCTGTTAGTAATGATCTAAACGGGATTGTAGATTATAATTTAACTTTCTAAAGATTTTATGTGTACAGGTATTTTGCCTGCACATTTGTATGTCTGTGTACTGCACGCACACCTGGTACTGGAAGAGGCATCAGATACCCTGGAATGGGAATTAGACAGACAGTTGTGAGCCACCATGTGGATGCTACGAATCCAGCCAGGGTCCTCTGGAAGAGCCAGTCCTCTTAATCACCAAGCCTTGTCTCCAGTCGCAAGTTTAGCTTGTTTAATGTTACCCCACTGCAACTGTTCACTCTGGCCATTTGTACAAGCTAATGAAGCCAGGCTCTGACTTCCTTCAGAGTAAGGAAACCAACCAAGGAGAGACACTGGGGTGGCCAGACCTGCAGCAACCAATTTCTGATGGCCAACTGCACATTCACTTTAAGTTGGGAATCTGCTTTAGCACTGGCAAAGTTCTGTGACTCGGTGGCAAGGGTCTGCACTTCCCACCTCCAAGGGCAACTATAGTTCCTGTGGAGACACCTGCTTACAAAATTAAGAAGGCCACATATGGCCTCTTAAGGGAAGGGGGACATTGAGCTAACAGGTCCCTCCCAGAACTCAACTGTTTCCAGCAGCCACTCTTCTGTCTGCCTTGCAAGTGACTGTGAAGCTCTAAGGATTCAAGGAAGGAAGAGATGAGCTTCGCAGCCACTGGCACTTCACTTGCAGCAAGAGAGGACACCAGGGTTTCCTTCTAAACCTCAGCCAGCAGAACCATCAGGTGAACAAGGCGCAAAAAGCCTAACATCGGTAATGTCAGTGCTGTAAACGATCTGATGGGAACAACTGCAAAGCAACTAGTTCTGGCTGGAGTCAATTTAGCTAGCAAAGACTAGTCAAACTGTTACTGATAATTTCCACTTTATTTACTGTACAAGTTCACATAAAACATTTTTTCAGCTAAGGTAGATTTATTGTTACATGGTTAATTTTTATAATGTACTCCCTTGCCTGAGCAACTCAGGACTTCACAGGGCCTGCTACTGGTCACAGCTCACACTGCAGCAGGCAGATCACGGGCATGCTGTGCTGCCAGATCCTCCACAGTCACAAAGGTTTGTATTTGGACATTTTTAAGTGCACAACACCAGAGGGAACAATAAATGCACAAGGGCCGGTGCATATACTTTGGTTACAGTGACACCACCACACATGGTTACAACTGTGCAAAAATACTGTTTTGTGTCATTAAATAAAAAAGGAATTCACACAAGCTATAAAAATGTTGCCACAAAAGCAAAGCTTTTCGACTGACATAACTATGAACTATCCCCAGATGCTCTCAAGTATGAGAACTACAACAAGTGATCACTGTTTTTGTTCATAATAATCTAGAAACCTTGAAAGCCGAAGCCTAGGCATCTTGAGACAATGCAATCTATGTTGCCATGTAGCTCGTGGCTTACCGGTACTTTACATCTTGCTTTTCATGGCAGTGGCTGGCAGCTTCTCACTGACTCAGCCTTCTTCCCAGAATTCTCCTCTCTCCTTGTCCTGCCTATACTTTCTGCCTGACTACTGGCCAATCAGCACTTTATTTATCAATCAATCATCCACAGCAC
The DNA here is from genome assembly GCA_902168325.1 of Peromyscus nudipes. NCBI lineage: Eukaryota > Metazoa > Chordata > Mammalia > Rodentia > Cricetidae > Peromyscus > Peromyscus nudipes. The sequence continues at coordinate 30,029 of CABHPH010141280.1, read as the reverse complement.
ATTGTAACCTAGGCTGGCCTGGAATTCACTGGGTAACCCAGGCTGGCCTCAAACTCAAACCAGTCCTCTAACTTTAACCTCTTAAATACTATAGGATTACAAATGTTCATGATGCTTGACCGAGCCCTTAACTTCAGGAAAAGCAAATAACTGCCTAAAAAAATATAAACACTACTTTAAAAACCCAACACTTCTCTCGATAGGTATGTTAGGGAATCATGATGAAAGCTAAACCAAAGTGTCTTACAAGATACCATGTGGTTAAACGGTCACACCAGAAGACTGAGGGCAGAGTACAGAGACGGACCAGTGTTCAGATGCTCTCCCACTGGAACTGACTTAGAGCCATTTACACGCCTCACTTCCAAGGAAGGCTGCCTGTATTTGGTTGTGAATAAAGCAATAACTCACTTTTCTATAAGCCAGAGTTTTAAAGAAACTTATTTTTAAGTGTATGCGTGTTTTGTCCACATGTACGTCTGTGCACCACATGCATGCCTGGTGCCTGTGGAGGCGAGAAGAGGATGATCGATCCCTTAGGACTGGAGTTTACAGACAGCTGTGAGTCCCCACATGGTTGCTGGGACTTAAACACGGGTCCACTGGAAGAGTAGACAAGGTATCTCTCCAGCCTCAATCACTCACTTTTCTGTCTTTTTATAAGAGATTCTAATGGAGTCAAAAAGGATCAACTAGGCTTGAGTGCAAATTTTACCTTTGGTACAGCCAGCTATCATTCAGAAACCCCAAAAAGCATTGAAGGGAAAAGGAATCCTCATCAGATTCTAGGGCACATTCTTTCTTTTCCAGACATACAGAGGCCTTTGAGCTTCCTGCACACACCATTACTACCACGACAGGGCTATGGAGTCTTCACAATGCCTGATAAGACACCGACCACCTGTCCTCATGGGACCAATTTCAACTTCATCTCCTAATTTTTTCTTTAATATTTAAAATATTGATTTATTATTTTACATATGAGTGTTTTGCCTACATATATGTATATATTCATTCACCTGTATGTGTTTATCTGTATGTATGTGCTTATTAAGGGCAGAAGAAGGTACCAGAACTCCTGGGGGAACTGGAGTTACAGGTGGTTTTGAGCCACCCAACAAGGGTGCTGGGCATCAAACTTGGGCCCCCTGGAAGAGCAGGAACCATGTCTCTAGCCCCATCCTGCTACTTCCTTTCACTTCTGAAAGTCCTGACTTTCTTATCTGCCCTCAAACTCTCCTCTTTTAGCCCTGGGCCTGGCACAGGAAGAACCACCGACCCTACTCTAGGACCATCCAAAGATGAAAACACCATTCCAGTGCCATTTCATACCTGATTAATCAGGAGTTTCATTGTCTGTCACATGACAGCAGCACATTAGGACTACGAAGTATTTCTAGTAACACATGCTCTTCAAGCACAAATCATCTCAGCATACAAATATGCACAGGAGACTCAGGAAGCAAGGCCATGTCTACAGTACTGTATCAGCATATAAAGTAGCAGGGAGTGTCAGAATCGGAAATAACAGAGCATACATCTTATATAAATCAAATGGGACAACAGAGTGCATACACATAAGTGAAATCACACCACCAGTTAAGAAATAAACCAGGGACCATCAGACACAGGTTAGGTTCTTATTCAACCATATATAACATAAATTCTTATGCCACACTGACCCCCACTTAACCACCATGTCCAACAAATGGACACTTAACCACATATATTCTCAAACTTCAGCTGGAATCTTCTATCCAGCTCTGTTCAAGCTTGGCATGACCATGGTCCAGAAGACAATGTGAGGAGTGTATAAATGTAAGAACAAAGGAGATGCCAGTTAAAATATTTTTATGCAAATATGAAGAAGTCCATTATGACTAAAAGTGGAAACTCTCGAGAAGGGGGAAATCCATTTCTCATAGGTTTTGTGTGTAAGTTCAAAATATCAATGAAATCCACACTGACATTCATCCATACAAGAAACAGGACCACAGGACCTGCCAGCAAGTTCCGTCCCCTTATAATGCAAATGATGCCAACAGATCCCAGCTATTCTCAGTGTTTGCCATGTATGTGTGAGCATATGGGGCAAAATAAAAAGCAAATGAATTCATCACTAGCACCATCAAAATAACTATAAAAGAAAGCTAGACAGTTTTTACTCAATTACAAACTTATTCCTAATAACCATCCTAAACTAAGCCACTTGTATAAAGGGTCCATCCAATACCAATACACAACGTCTTTGCAAAGCATCTATAAAACTGGGTCGAGTACCAGAGTTTAGGAACAAAGAAAAGCACATGGCAACATTGAACGTGGGCCCTGAAAATTCAGAAGAACAGGAATAAGATTCGGCAGTACGTCTCAGAAAACTATGAGGATTCTGATAAGCATTATATACTTTGGTTGTCTTAACCACCAACTGGAATAGAAGCCTCCCATTCTCACAGTAACACAGACATGGCGAGCTGAAACAATACATAAATTGTGTGGCTTATTTACAACAAAATAAGTCATTAAATGGGCAACCCGGAAAGCAACCCGCCTTGCTTGAAGACAAAACTAAAAAGGAATGAGCTGCATGCCACAAAGATGTCAGTACTTCACTTGAGGTCTCCATCTCCTTCTCCATCCCCTTGGATGGACTTCTTGATTCGAAGCAACATGGTGGTCAGCCACTGATCCAAGCGTGATATTGAGTCAAACTCCTTCACCTGGTTTAAGGAATGAAGAATAGGAATTATACCCCGAAACACATTGAAAACTCAAGATGATAGTGACCTAAGCTGTTTGAAGATGTTACTGAAATAACCCACTGACTTTGATTAGAAATTACTCATTTATAACTTTCCTCACTATGAACAGTTTTCCTAGCTGGGTGGTAGTGGCGCATGTCTTTAATCCCAGGACTTGGGAGGCAGAGGCAAGCGGATCTCTGTGAGTTTAAGGCCAGTCTGGTCTACAGAGTAAGTTCCAGGACAGTCAGGACTGTTGCACAGAGAAAGCCAAGTCAACCAAATAAACAAACACCCCCCCCCCAAACAGTTTTCCTTTATGCCATAAGCCTGTGCATTTAATTTTTCTCTGGATGTGAATATGTGTATGGCAAAAACCCACAAAAGCTATTATAAACAGAAAGGTGAATTCTATGTGACAGAGGGCAGTGGGCATGGCATAAGAATTAGAAAGGCATAAGAAAACTTTTATTTACTGACCATGAAAACATACAATCAAATAATTAGGGAATGGGGAGAAGTCCCTTGATGGATTTCAGCGCATGCAAAGAAAGACAGTGACATTGGGTGAAAGCAGTTAAGGGTAAAAGTGAAGATAGTCCTTTTCACTGTCACTTTAGGGCTGGAGTTGAACTCATTTTAGGCCACTGAGAAATCTGCTTTGACTCTGAACACAAGACTGTAACAGATTAAACAAAAACAAAAAAGACAAGTACAAAGAAAGTAATCTATATCACAAATACACCACAGTACACCAAAGGCCCAGTTTTGATATTTTAGTTTTAACCATAAGCCCTTCTTTACACTGTCAGACTGTTTTCTAATCACCAAAACAGCATGTTACGACTCTGTCACGTTTCTGAAGAAACAGCACAGCTAAGTTAGTTCTCAGTGGAAATCAAGAATCAGGCTCAATACAATGAGAACTTCTGCATGGTGATGGGTTAACGGAACTAAATCATTTTTTTTTTAGATTTATTAATTTTATGTGTATGAATAGAATGTATGTACACAATGTGTGCGTCAGGTGCCCATAGAGGTCAGAAGAGGGCACTGGGTCCTCTGGAACTGGTGTCACAGATGGTTATGAGCTGTGGGGTGCTGGGAACCCAACTCTGGACCTCTACAAGAGAAACAAATGCTCCAAACCACAGAGCCATCTCTCCAACCCTTCCTTAATGGAAGTAGTTTGTGGGACACATAAGACATCTTAAAAAAAATACAAGCAAGTTGAACCACATTCAAATAAATGTTCAGAATTTACACAATGTAAAGAAAAAGGAATTTTTATACTGTAAACCTTTAAAAATGCAAAACTTCCTGAAGGTATAACTTACCGCTTCAGTGTAAGCTTCACTGTTCTGTTCTTCATGAGCTTCTAGAAGTTTCTGGTGACATTAAAAAAAAAATCAAGAAAGTGCTTTAAGCTAGAAAGTCCTGTTTCTGAAGGAATACTTTAAACACAAATCACCTTGGTATCACATGAACTGAAGTTCCTAGTATCTCACAAAGCAAGATATAGCCAAATATAAGAATTACCCAAGAAAAAGGTCTAGCTTTATACTGCTATTTCTATTCTGCCTACTTCGGAACAGTGTTAAACCGTCTAACCCTCTTAACGTATGAATATCAACAATGAAAAGCCAAGTCTGAGGTACCCAAGTGATGGCTTGTCTTTACTGTCAACTTGACCCAGTTTAGAGTCACTAGTCAAACACATCTCAGGGTGTACATCTAGAAAGGTTTAACTGAAGAAGGAAGAGCTAAAGAAGGAAGACCACACCTCGAGTCCTGGACTGAATAAAAGGGGAGAGCAAGTGGGGCACCAGCATTCATTTCTCTCTGCTTACTCATTGAAGACGCATTGTGACCTGACACATCATGTTCCTGGTGCCATGATGGACTGTTCCATCAAAATGTAGCCCAAACATACTTCCTCTTTTAAGTTGCCTGTTGTTGGGTTATTTCATTACAGCATTAAGTCCAGTGACCAATACACCCTCAGAAGACTTACCAAAACTCCCCCCGTCAGCAGTCTCACTTAAGTGCCATCACCTGAGAATAAAGGCTTCTGTCTTCAAAATGGCTTCAGTACTTACTTTCAATAATTTGCATTCTCTGGAGTCAGTAAATGCCGGGAACATTTCCTCGTACTTCTCAAGAGCAAGCTGAGGAAGGAAACAACCGGTCAATGTGAAACTTAGTGAACTAGGGAAGTTGTCAATGTCCTATTAATCCAAAAATGTATTTCATCCCATTTAACTGTTGGAGAAATATCATGTTAAACTCCACATCATAACACAGGGAACCTATTTATTTGGATATTCAATTTCAATTGAGAATAAAATTTCTAAAATAATTTTTAGATTTCAGTTGGGCTACTCAAGAGAAGAAACTGAATAAAATCTAATTCACACCAGGATCTACATTTGTCTACTAAACAGAGACCTTCCTTCACACCTCCAAATGCCAAATACCCATAGGGTAGGAGGGACTCTAGGGCGGTTTTTCTTCATGGCTCTTTGAACTCTAGATGGCCAGTGCCAAGGCTGCTTGGTCAGTCTTGCTTTCTAGCTATCATCTTAATTTGCAGCCTCGACCTTCATTCTATTCTAATTCCACTTCTGAGCTTGTTTGTGTACTTTTTATTGTTGTTGTTTTTGAGACAGAGTTTCTCTGTGTAGTTTTGGTGCCTGTCCTGGATCTCACTCTGTAGACCAGGCTGGCCTCGAACTCACAGAGATTCGCCTGTCCCTGCCTCCCGAGTGCTGGAATTAAAGGCGTGAGCCACCACCACCTGGCCATTTTTTTTTAAAAGAGGGCTTAGAAGCTGGGTGTGGTGGCACATACCTTTAATCTCAGCATTTGGGAGGCAGAGGCAGGTGGAGCTCTCTGAGTTCGAGGTTATCCTGGCCCATATAGTAAGTTCCAGGACTGCCTGAGCTACATAGGGAGACCCTGTCTCAACAATAACAACAACAACAACAAAGGCTATTAGGCCCAGTGTAGTAGTTTAGCAGGTAAAGGCATTTGCCACCATGCCTGAATTGAGTTTGACCCATGGATCCTGTATGGTGGAAGAACACTAACTCCTAAAAGGTGTTCTCTAGCTTCCACATGTCTGCTGTGACATATTCATATGCTCTCCCTTCCCCACAAAAAATAAATAACAAACAAATGTAAAAAGAGGGACAGAGGACATTAGCTTTACTGTCCCTCTTTTAGTGCCTCATTCCATTTAAAGCAACCTCTACAGGAAACTTGAAGAGGCCAGCACCGCAGCTGTCGAAAGAGTCACACTCACAATCATGGAAGAACTATTACTTTTACTTGTATGTGTTAGGGCAGAGTGAGTATGTATTCATGTGGCTGTGTGCCCAAGCATGTTAGGGAGGGCGCATATGCACGTAAGTGTGTATATGTGGAGGCCAGAGGTCAGTATCAAGTGTCTCTCTCAATCATCTTCGACCTTCTTTTTTGAGATGGGGCATCTCCTTGAACCTGAAGTTCACCACTTGACTGGACTGGCTGGCCAGCAAGCTTCAGGGACCCACTTATCTCTGTCCTCCTCCTCAATGCAGGAAAGACAGATGTGAGCCACTGCATCTGGCTTTTACACGGGTGCTGGGCATGTGAACTCGGGTCTGCAGGTTTGTGAGTTCAGTGCGTTATCAACTGAGCTGTTGCCACAGCTCGCAAGACCTGCATGAAAAGACATCAAGAACAACAAAGCATCTCTTCTCAAGGGTAAATTAAGTCATCAGAAACGAGCATGCTCTCACCTTGGCATTCAGCTCATCCACTATAAAGTGACAGAGTGCTGCCTTGAAGAAGTAATCCTTTGCACTGTACTTCAACAAGGGGTTATCCATAGTGTTTGCTCCTACCTAGGCAGAGAAGACAGCAAGTCACTAGCATAGGCAAAATAACCCACTACCTACTTGCCTGTTTTGTTTTTAAAAAAAATACTTTTCAGTATCTTATACTGATATACTAGATAGGACAAAGTTTTACTAGATAAGAAATAATCATTAGGCACATGAACTGTTAAAAATGCCTAGAAGACCTCTGCTTCTGAGATGATGAAAAAGTCTCAGCTTTACACCATTCTTCCTATGAAATACAACTAGAAGTTTGTTATTTTAAGAAAAATGTGCGGGGCGGTGGTGGCGCACGCCTTTAATCCCAGCACTCGGGAGGCAGAGTCAGGAGGATCTCTGTGAGTTCAAGGCCAGCCTGGGCTACAGAGTGAGTTCCAGGAAAG